>JAVLUX010000049.1:8116077-8413577 GCA_032164185.1 Moxostoma hubbsi | reverse complement strand
TGGAATACATTATAAAAGTAATCCTCCCAATGCTGGTTAGAACTCCGCAAGGGTGATCAAGACCACAGTGTTAAGTGGATATCACTCATTACTTAACTACTTACCACATAAATTGATATGAAATATTGATTTAAAATGACTAAAGTGAGAAGAAAGAGGCCACGGAGTGGTGCGAGCGACATAAAACTAACAGAGCTAGGTAGGAAATCAGTTGCTTGGAACATTGGTCAATTATACAGTGTAGTGGTCATTATACCAAAATATTCAATGCCAGAATTCCATGATTGATCAATCAGAATAAAGTATTCCAGAAAGCAGTGTAATAAATCAAAGTTAATGTGCACAGTTGTCCACAGTAGCAAAAGGTCATGGGTTATCAATCTTTTCATGATCCAGTTTGCCCTTGTCTGAGCATTGATTGAACTGCTCAAAGTCCAAAATGTAGGTTGCTAGCTGTAAAAAGATAGATGGTGCTTGAAATGCAGGACAATTCATGTGACTTGCCTTATCATATTTTGCGATGATCTCGGCCCGTTCTTCAGCTATAAGTGTATCAATGTCTTTCTTCATCTCAAAATCTGAAAAAAAGAACACAATAAAATGGGACTCGGAGTAAAATTAACACATTTTTCTTCTTATATGTCACAGAACTACAAAAGTATTACAAAAACTTTGTCACCTCAATCTCCCATCTCTTCAGATAAAACATGTGAAAATAATCTACACTCCATCAATATTACAACATTCATCCACTTCCGTTCTGCTTGATGATAACTTAAGACATTCAGCCAATGATGTCAGATTGCACAATCCAGTGTTTCCCACAGGACTTTATGAGACTATGGTGGGTGGACCTCGGCCCCTCTAGGGGGGCGCAATCCCCCGTAAGAACATTCTGTAAATTTTTAAATTAAATGCGTCAGTCTGGTGCACCTTGAGAGCAAAATTAAGAGGATAGATCTATGAAGAACTTTGAGCTCTTGTAAACAATTTTGTGTTCTAGTAGTAATTTAATCAGAACATTAACAAACCACAAGAAGGATGTTCTGTTTCAAGTCAAGGACTGTAAAGACAGTAAGCCCTGTGTCATTGCCCACATAGGGCTTCAGCCATCCCTTGAATTCATGGATTAACTCCCATTCTTTTCTATACTTTTGGTAGTATATTTTAGAGAGTGACATGTTAGCTATTTTTTTAATATGTGTGTAATAATGTCCCAGGCTGTGATAAAATAGCCTATTGAATATCAGGAATGTATCATATGTAAACCCTGATATTACACCACGTACATTTTTCCTTTAATAGCGGTGCACACAGCACATACACATCGATGGATGTCCTTGTACTGACTTAACGGGGCTGACTGACTGGGAGTGAGAGATAATTTGCCGAAGCAACGGTGCAAAACACAACGTTAGAGATCTTTTATATTAATATGGGAAGTGTGAAAATATTTTCTGAGCATTTTGAAACTGTGGCGGGACAAATTAAATAGTCTAGGTAATTAATGGAAAACACAGCAATCATCATGAGGAAACACAGCCATGTGTCGTAATGTCAGCTAATTCGGCTTGCACCAATTTTTTTTTTTAGACAAACATCCTTTGCTTGGAAAAATCCCTAGAAAAAAAATCCACATACAAGAGAACCAATACTTAAATCACAGGAGTAAACCCATAACACTATTTAACTGTTAAGGCTATGCTGTGCAGGAAAACACTTAAGCATTGGTACTTCCATGCAGAGGACCCAATGCATGGTCCTCTGATCAGATTCATACAGGAACACATAAGCTTTGAAGGTGCACCAAACCATGCAAGAACAAAATATTCCACAGGTAAAATTTAGATTCTTCATGGTGGCCATTGCAGTCAAAGATTTGGGCTGGAAACCGAAAGGAAACATTTTGAAAAGCTCTAGGCTCAAGCCCACTATAGGGGTGATTTGGAAAGAGTATTCAAAACTTGCTCTATTCAACTGGGAAAACCAAAAGGAGGATTTTAATGAACTGTGAATTACAAGCTCTATTAATGTATTTGTGGACATAACGTTTGGGGTAGTATCAGAAGTAGACAAAGCAGGAGTGTTGCAGTTGATACTGGCCACCACGTGTTAAAAACTGTCGAGGTATGTTGTTTTACATTCACTGTTGACAGGTGCGATTCAGAACATACAAAAGAGCCTTTAGTTCACCGGACAACTGCTCTTCTGGGAAACATGGTCACTTTTTACTGTCTTACAACCTGTTCTACTTATACCATTGGATCCTATTAATGGCAACCCAAGATTCCCTTTCAAAGTTCCCTTTCAGACTTTTTATTAAATAAAATTTTTGTGTGTTAATAAAAAATTATCCTGATGCTTTCTGCATGCAACCATCATCCTCTTGAGAAGCTAAAGGTATCATACCAGGTCACATCTGTTTTAAAGTTTGTAAAATATTGTTCGAAAATCAAATCGCAATTCGTTCAGTGCCTTGAGAAAATGCTTTTTTGAGAAATTGTTAGTCTGCTATAAAGGAGACCAGTGAAAACAGGTCAAAGTTGGCAAGCAATATTAGCATAATTTATTTACTGCAGTCTCATCCGGGAGTCTGGGGAGTTAATGGCTTGATGGAAATCACAGGAATAAAACGTGAGCCGGCTTGTTACTGAGCTGTGCCTAAACTTCCATACTTGTTAATATACATGTGGACAATAGCAATAAAAGGCTAAATGGCATGAAATCTATTTGCACTGTTTTTTAGCCTGGCTAAAGAATAGCTTTGTCAAGGCTCATCAAATGGGTTAATCATGATAATATATTGTGATCATGTTTCCTCACTGTCGAAGTGAAGGTCCACCAAAGAAGGTCTTTGCAGAGCGGTCCTTAAACTTTCTCACGAAGCAAAATACACTGAGGTCGCCCGCAGAGCTGTACAAATAACCACATGCCTTCAAACATAATTGCCCTTATACTGTCATTTTTTTTTTTGAAGTCTTATACAAGACAACTTGAGATAATGAGAGAGTTGCCGATTGCAATGCATATGTATACAGTATAATACAATTGCAAAGTCACAAATAAGATGTTGCTGCTAAAAAAAGAAAAGAAAAAAAAAAAGCTTATTTCTTATTCTTTTTTATTATATTTACTCAATTTACCCAAAACATATTGAAAAGTAGTTAGAAAACAAGAAAGTGATTGTATCCATTGACATGTCTGTCTGATTATGAAATTGACACTAGTCAGAATGGCCACTTCAGTAAATCATTGGCCATTTCCCATGATCTCAAAATGGGAGGTTTGTAAGACACCATTCTTTGTAAATGCTGTTTTGGAATGTTAAAGCTGCTTTATGAATTGTGAAAAAAATCTCTAAACAAATAATACATGTTTTAACACATTAATTAATTGCGATTAATTATATAAAAATATAATATTTAATATAAGATTACTACTAGAGGTAGACCGATATATATTGGTTTTACGATTAATCGGTGCCGGTAGTTGCTTTTTGGAACTATCAGATATCGGCATGTCAAATCTGTTAGTTGCCGATAGTTTTTTAAATTGAAGCGAGGGCATAGAAAATGTAAAGAAAAATGTGACTATATAGAAACGTCCCTCGTCAGCACATAAATCGTGTCTCCAACTTCAAATTGAATAATAATATTAATATACAGTCCATTTTGTTATGTTGCAGCTTTATGATAAAATGCTTTAAATACTTTTTTTTTTACATCAAGCTAGACTCCACACCCCATAATGACAAAGAAAAAAACAGAATTTTCAAAATTTTGCTAATTTATTAAAAAGAATAACTGAAATATCACATTGACATAAGACCTTTTGCGATGACACTTAAATTTTTTCTTACTTTGCCCTTTATTGTCATTTGTTTCATTTAATATTTAGTCCTTTCAGATGGAAAACATTCATACATATAAATGATGCGATCCAAAGTGCCTTTGAACAGTTGTGAAACACTTTCTTATGATGTGAAGTATGATTGATTGCGATTAATTCTCACTGATACGAGCAGACAGAGAAGTAAGTTTGAAGGAAGTTTGGAGCAGAAGAAATAGAAATAAACCTTGTGTATATTGTCAGCTTTACGCTAAGCTAAAATATTATTTCTAGCCATTTTACATGTTACCAGACACGATCATATTTTTTAATCAAGAAAATTCACGTTTGATCATAATTTCTTTTTTTTCTAGTAAGACTTTTGATATTAAGCAAAATCAGATCAATTTGATTGATCTTGTTTTAGAAACAACACTGCATAAGATATTTGGGTTATGGGTTAAGAGAATGTATTTTTAACATGTGTATTTTGTCTTACTGTACTGGCAGATTTTTTTATATTCAAAATAAGTGAAAGAAATCTACCAGTGCTGAAGAAGTAATCCAAAGTATTTAGAATACATTACTGATCTTGAGTAATCTAACGGAATACGTTACAAATGACATTTTACAGCATGTATTCTGTAATCTGTAGTGGAATACATTTCAAAAGTAACCCTCCCAACTAGGGCTGCATAAAATAAAATCGAAACCGCGATATAACCTTGTGCAATTATTAAATTGCAAAGCTGCGATTTAATTAAATAAATAAATAGTCTGCTCCCTTCAAAGTTTATTTGCGCTGCTCTGTCCAGTCGGTCTGTATTAAATAAGAGCATTGTTACAGTGTCTTCCGAGCGGTTCCATGCTCCACAAATCCCTCTCATGCTTCAGAGTAACAGAAGAGTTCAGTTCCGTTAACTTACATGCGCTGAGCGCTTTATTTACACTAAACTGGCGCGTCCTGCGTGAAGCGTTTTTTATTAACTGCGGTAGCAGCATCTCAACCTCCACAAGGCACATGTATCATAATAATAACGAGGAATACAAGATGGGGTATAATTCAAACATCTTTATTAAATGATTGCTGAGGAAACAGCATTAACAGTAACACGTGTAGAGTCCAGAAACAGCTCTTCATTCTCCCGCCATTTGTTTACTTCACGAGAGAGCGTGTCGCCCTTATTACACTCAAGAATAAAAATAATTAAATTAAATGGTGACAAACTAACCAATATTTTCACTTTAAATTTAATTACACCAATGGGTTATCAGTTCAGCTTCAGTTTAACAATAAGCCTCATTCTTTAGGACTATCTTATATATAGTAAAGAATAGTTTGTATAAGCCTACTAACTTGTTTTTAAGGCCTAGATTAAGGAGTAACATTTTAAAATTATATTTTGTGTATACTGAATTATTCAATCACCCAACGTTATTTTTGACAGCAAAAACTAGGCAACAAAAGGGAAATGTAGTTAACAGTGACATTGAGCAGAAAGCTTACATATAACCAGTTTTGACAGAGCTGCTGATAAAAGTTAAATGATCAGCATCGATTGATTAGATGAAAAGAAAATTGGAGATCGGTGTTGGATGTTAAAATCCTGATTGGAGCATCCCTAATATTAAAGTAGACTGTGTTTCAAAAATGAATGATGATGATTGGTGGGCTGAGACCCTATCACAAAATGGACAAAAACAGGTACACGGTTGATGGTAACATTTGGATATGAGGAAGATTTGTTTAACTTTTTATATGTTTATTTGTTTGTGGTTAAACTGAAAAAAGGTCTCAGATTGGTTATTTTTAAGAGGGCTCAAGTATGAAAACCCCAGTAGCCTTTTTGCAGTTGAACATGTGAAAAACATTACCATCATAACCGCAGTTCAAATTGCAATATTTAAAAAAAAAAAATTGCAATATGACTTTTTGTCCAAATCGTGCAGCCCTACTCCCAATCCTGAATGCATAGGCTATAAAATATGTATAGCCTCAATTTGGTAAATATTAAATATAGAGCATTGTAACAAAGACTATGTCATTCTTTTAAAAATCAGGGTGGTGTGTTTCAGGCTTGTTTAATTTTAAAAGTCCCATGTTATGGTTATTATAGTTTTTTTTTTGTTTTGTTAAAAAATACAATAAATCTGTGATTTTATCGATTTTGTACTCTGGTCTCTATGTCAGTGCCAACTAAGAAAATGATGTAACATTCTATGAATCAATTTTCAAAACTATTGGATTTTCCACCACCCAAGTTATCGGTATCAGCTAAACCTACTATAGGTCGACCTGTAATTACACAATTAATCATGCCCCCAAATCATATGTAAATAGCTAAATCTGTAAAAAAAAAAATAATAATAATGAATTTTCCTGGAGCAATTTAAGCTTGAAGTAGTCTACTACTTCAAGCTTAGTTTCGGTCAGCGAGTTTCAGGTCAGCAGGGGGGCAGAAAGTGTAACTCCAGCTGTACACACAACAAACCACCCTTACCAAGAGAAGGCAGCACATAATCAGTAAAGGAGCAGTTCACTTAGGACTATGGGTGGAAGGACAACTGATTTTTAATAGTTGACTAGTCGATTCCATTAGTCGAGTTGAATTCGACTAGTTGTGATGACACTATAAACCAACCCCTAAACCTAACAAATCAGGGAGAGCTTTTCCTCATTTGCTCAATATGAAAGGAGACTTCACTTGCCATCCTAACTTTCGAAAATCTGACCCTCGTTATATTTGCTACAGACACGTTTTATAAATCAAGAGGAAAGCAACTAGTCCACTTCAGACTTGGTGTCGACTACATTAGTAATAGTTAGGGATGGGTACCGAAACCCAGTATTAAACGGGTCCTGGGGCTAAATTATGAAAGACAGTAGTATCGATAACCTCCGATGTTATCTTTTCTGCTTTCAGTACAGTAGAAATTAAGAAAATACATTATTATTGCTACATAAAAGTTATCTTGCACATTTTATCTCACCAACCATTTCTAATTTGCAATAAGATTAAGACATTGGTCTTTGACGCCTTTTCACTATTCCCAATCCAGAAGAGATCTCTCTCTCACATGGAGCCTGTGTCTCTCACACGCTACAGCACACACATACACACAGAGAAGAACTAAACATTCAAAAGTGTGGTTACACTTCAACAGAGTCAATACTGACAATACTCGTTGCCACAAGTGCAACAAGACTCTTGCTTGTAAGGGTGGAAACACAAGCAAACTGTCCAAACATCTATCAATCTACCCAAACACAGAGTTAACTAAATTATGCAAACATGGGTTGGTGATCAAAAGTAACCATTAGCCAGATGATTGTTCAGCTATGGGTGCGTTCAGAAATTCAAACACCAGGGCTCGACATTAACTCTTCTCCGGGACAAGTGGAAATTTTGAACGGGCAAGTAAAAGAGAATTTTACTAGCCCGAACGGAGAAGTAGCCCGATTAAAATCTCAATAATGAATATTAGCTAAATAGTGCGGGATTGCGCACAATTTTAATCATTCCTACGTTTCACTTTCAAAATGCAGGGTATTCCCTCTTTCGCGTCGCCCTCTTGCATTTACTCGTGGTGCAACTTTCAAAAGCGTGTGAGTGCGAGCAGCACGGGGAAGAGCGCATCTACTGAACTTTAGATTTTACATATATAAACAGGTATAAACCTGTTAATTGGACATGCAAATGGTGTTGTACCACGTTTTTATAAGTGATAAAACTATTGCTCCTGTTTATAGTCAACCAAGCTGTCTTCATCGCAAGCGTGCAACGTTGGAGAAATCAAATTTTGTCTCGTCACATTGTGGCCCTCCCTCATAAAACAAGCAAAACGCTTTGTGTAATAACACCATCTGTGAAGTGAAGACAAACGCTTAAAACAGACTTATGCACCCATTACATCTTTCTAGAGCTCCATCTAATATCCGGGGTATTTTCTCTGCTATGTGAATCAGTCAGTCTTAATTAGTATATAACAATATACATTATAATAATATTAATAATATGTAATTAATAAATTACACAATTAAAACATTATCTATCTTTAATAAGCATATCTGTATACAACAAAACTGATTTAGCAACAAGGTTATTTCAGGATTGTTTCTCTTAACATTTTCAATGCATTTTGTCACTATCAATCAGCCGTTTTTAATGCAAATTGTGAGAATTGACTTGTATTCTCAGAGATGATTCACCCAAAAATGAGAATTGGGTAACACTTTACAAAAAGGTACCATTCAGTTAACATGAACTAACAATAAACACCACTTTTATATAATGTATTAATCTCGGTTAATGTTACCTCCAACATACAGTATGTTAATACATTTTCATACATTAAAATAAAAAGTTGTATATGTTAACATTAGTTCATGCACATTGATTTAACAATGATCAATTGTATTTTTTGTAATTAACATTAACTAAGATTGATAAATGCTGTAAAATATTGTTCATTGTTAGTTCATGAAAGCTAATGTACAATCTAATTCTAATGAACCTAATAGCGAGAGGGTGTGTTCAACTACAGGGAACACAATAAGCCAGGAGAGGTCCCGACTTCTTCCAGAGAAGGGAAATATGTTGATCTTTCTCCAGAAGAACAGCTAAGAATAGTCCATTTGCAGCCTTCCTGCATGCCGCACCCATGTTGCTCTATACCACTCCATTTTATTTTGCTGCAAATAATAGCTTATTTTATTTATTTTACAGTTCAGAAAACAAGTAATGTTAATTCGGTTCTAATTGTTTTGTTACATTTTTTTTCATTAATTGCAAAGCATACCATTAAAGTACCGGATCGATAAGCAAAATCGGTAAGAGTAGTAACACTGTTAAAATCTTAATGATAATGTGACGAGTAGGAGGGCAGGCCAGGCCTTGACTAAGGAGAGGAATAAATGCAGCGGAAGGTGGCAGTTCAGGCGAGAGAGAGATACATGCAGCTGCCATGTGTGCGTTTGTGTGTCTTTTTGATTAAGTTCTTATTAAATATTATTTTGACTGTTCAGCTGGTTCCCCAGACACACCGACACCTGGTCCTCGTCACAGATACCCATCTCTAGTTATAGTCGACTATTCTGTGCAGCCCCTATTAGGATGCTTTCCAATGGTAAAAAACAGCTGACTGAAGCACAACTCCAAATGCAGGGTTCTTGAGATGTGTTTTTCAAACTTCCAAACTGCAATTAACTTGACACGGTGTCCCAAAAATTTAAAGAGTTAAAGGGTTCGTTCACCCAAAAATGTTAGTGAAAACAGCATTTAGTAAAACTGTGAGTAAAAAATTATCCCATATTTGACACCCTCACGCCATCCTAGGTGTATAGGCCATCCGTGCATTCACTGGCTCTCTCTATCCTCAGCGCTTTCGCGTTCACGTTCGTCACGTCTTGTAATACGCCGTAACTCGAATCTCGCGTGAACACGCGGACGGCCGTTACCGGAATAATTTTCTTACAAAAATGCATCGCTTCACTTCAGAGGGCCTTTATTAACCCCCTGGAGCCGTATGGATCACTTTATTAATGGATGGATGGATGCGCTTTTTTAGGCTTCAAAATCTAAGGTACCATTCATTCCGATTATAAAGCTTGGAAGAGCAGGATATTTTTATAGAACTCTGATTGTGTTTGGCTGAAAGAAGAAAGTCATATACAACTAGAATGTCTTGAAGGTGAGTAAATTATGGAATAATTTTAATTTTGGGGTGAACTAACCCTTTAATGCATGGGCTGTTATGGATATGGAAATAAAGGCAACGATATATTGACTTCTAAAGCCACTTCTTGTGACTTTTCAATGCTTTACTCATCTACCACAATCCCTTAATGTCTTTGAATAATGTGAACTATGTGAATAATTATATTCTAATTATTTTGGTTATTATATATTGAATCATCTTTATTGGGGGCCTTCAGCAACAAACATTGATCAATTTGATTTTCATTAAATCAGTATCTTATGTAATTAAAACAATTTTAAAAGTATATTAAAAATCGATTGACAGTACCAATTGAAAATAATTTCAATTGAATTAAATTGTAACAATCACAGCACCAAGGCTTGGAGACCAAATGTAAAACTATTTCATGTCTCTTTAGTTTACTAAATATTTGCAATTGTAACTTTTTGGGTCCATTTTTTTACCGGTTTTTGACACCATGGTATGGCATCAAATACTCCATGAAAAAATTGTAGATTTAGAAAAGAATACACTTAAAAATGTGCATCTGCCTTTTCAAAACAAACAGCAAATCTAAATCTAAAACCTTCTGAATATGTCCTGTGATCTTCAGCCAGAAGAGTACAGGTGTGCTTCTCACAACAGGACGTTATTTGTACAGCAGGAGCAGTTCCGCTGTGAGTACAATTTATCACAGTTCAGCAGCGGCAGGGTAATGAAAAGGTGCTGACAAAAAGAGGCCTTAAACACTTTTCTGTGGTCAGTTCAGCTGTTTTTACTGGCAGGAGCCATAACCAGAATGGTAGCATCTGGTAAGGTCAATAAAAACAGCTGAGCATACGCATAAAAGTGCAAACCTACGCAAGCTCGATTTTGTGCACAGTTGCATTAAAAATGTTTCAGACTACAATTCATAACAAAAAAGTGCGCAGCTGTTCGTATCAAACTGCCTCTAAAATATAAACAAGGATTTTGGTGAATGCAAAGTGCTCTGGTTTCACTTCAATTTAATGATTGTGTAATGGCAAATGTTATTTGTCGTTGTGGAATCATACAGGTAGTGTTAATGGCACACAGTTACACAGAGGAGCTGCATAAAATATTTTGATATTTAAAATATTATTTTTAATGTCATTCAAAAATGTTAAAGTCTTAAAGGCAATCATGAAAAAGATTGATATGAATAAATGACTTCTTAAGGTTCATGAAGCACAGATACACCCATGATAAAAGCATGCCAATCGTCATAAACGTGAAAGCCATAAAACAGACAATATATTGTCATAATCACAAATAATTGTTTGACAATTAATCATCAGTCAAATGGATAGAAGTAGTAGCCTATATATCAGCTGGGCACTACAAAACCTGCTCATTGTTTCTTGAACAAGTCTAGCCTAACTCAACTTTTAAACTGACTAATTTCCTATGAACCCAATGTCCCCAAACTCAAGTGGCCTTCCCTGGACACTAAAAGAAAGGCATGAGGTATTGTTCAAGAATTTAAAAGAATTCTGGAATGTTCGGAATCTTAATGTCACAACCTTTCCACAGTCTTATCATCTCCACTTTGATAAAAAGAAAAGAAAAGGAAGATCACCAAACATCTACAAAACCAATTGGCTGGTTGTACAGCCAAGAAAAACATCACATTTTTTTGGTTTTGTTTTCAAAATCAAACTTGCTCAGATGTGACAGAAAAAGTTTAAACTCTGACAGCTGCAAATATCTTAGCAACATCAAAATGACAAAGTGGTCACATTTGAGCCGGTTAGGCGATGGCAGATGCCTCAATCATGATAAGCAGTCATAATAAAAGGCATAAGAAAGATATACACTACCAGTCAAAAGTTTTGAAAGACTTCCTCATTCTTTATTATAATTCTTTTTTTATTTTATTTTTTCACATTTTAGAATAATAGTAAAGTCATCAAAACTATGGAATAACATAAATGGAACTATGGGAATTATGTTGTGACTAAACAAAATCCAAAATAAATGAAAACTGTGTTATATTTTAGCATCTTCAAAGTAGTCACCGTTTGCCTAGAATTTGCAGACATGAACTCTTGACATTTTCTCAACCAACTTCTTGAGGAATCACCCTGGGATGCTTTTTAAACAGTATTGAAGGAGTTCCCCTCTATGTTGGGCATTTATTGGACCAAATAATAAAGAAAAGAAGCCAAGTCATCCATTTAAAAAACTTTTTTTAAAATTGCATTTTAGTTTTATAATGAAATAAATTAATACGGTGGCACAACTATATTTGTCTCCACAAAAATTATTTCAAACATTTAAGCATACGCCTTGGAATAACATACAGATTTTGCTGATTTGGAAGGAAATTGGTAATTTAATTCACCAATGTGGCATTCAACTGATCACAAAGTATATTCAGGACATTACTGATGTAAAAAACAGCACCATCACTATTTGAAACAAGTAATTTATGATCAAATCTAGACAGACCCCCTTTCCAGCAGCATCACTCCAACACCTTATCCTTGAGTAATCATGCTGAATTGCCAATTTGGTACTAGAAAATCACTTTATATCAAATTATATTATATCCATTATATCAAACACAGTTGAAAGCTATTTGGTTCACTAAACGAAGCTTAACATTGTCTTTGTTTATGAGTTGCCACATTATGCAATAGACTGGCATGTTTTAAGGTCAATATTATGGCAAAAATGGCAAAAAAAAGAAACAGCTTTCTCTAGAATCTCATCAGTCAATCATTGTTTTGAGGAATGAAGGCTATACAATGCTTGAAATTGCCAAAAAACTGAAGATTTCATACATAGGTGTACACTACAGTCTTCAAAGACTAAAGACAACCGGCTCTAATAAGGACAGAAAGAGATGTGGAAGCCCAGATGTACAACTAAACAAGAGGATAAGTACATCAGAGTCTCTAGTTTGAGAAATAGACGCCTCACATGTCCTCCGCTGACAGCTTCATTGAATTCTACCCGGATCTTATGATCTTAACTCCATTGAGCTTTTGTGGGATCAGTTAGACTGTAAGGTGCGTGAGAAGTGCCCAACAAAAAAGTCACATCTCTGGCAAGTGCTACAGGAAGTGTGAGGTGAAATGTCACCTGAGTATCTGGACAAACTGACAGCTGGAAAGTCAAAGATCTGCACAGCTGTCATTGCTGCACATGGAGGATTTTTTGATGAGAACTCTTTGAAGTAGTTTAACAAGATCTGAACATTTCTTTCAAATTATAATAGTAATTGTTCATGTTATTAATGTCCTGACCATACATGGTCTTCAGTTGAATTCCACTTTGGTGAATAAAAGTACCAATTTCTTTCCACAGGAGCAAAATCTAAACATTATTACAAACTTTTACTACCACTGTAGATATTTATAGAGAGAGCGAAAGAGAAAGAGAGAGAGAGTGACTCACATCACACCCAAACCACACTGCTTTAGAAGCAAGAAAAAGTGCACTTGAAACTGTGAAGCTATTAGGTGACACGCTACAACATGTCCGTTCCTTCCTAGATGATCTAACTGAGTACACATACATACATAATACAAATCAGCAGTGTGCCAAACATCAGTGTTCAAATGTCAGTTGCCATTCTCTTCTCTTAAACCAGCATCGAAACAACAGATGTGTGACGTAAGCCCCAAGTGTCTCTGATATGCACCATGACCTCTTTCTGGGACACAAATGTTGGTGTGATTATGGTTCATTAGTTCTCACTGAAGGGTTACAAACAGAAACACATGTTCTCTATTGGCCCACTTCCCCAGTTACATGTACTCTGAAACAATACTGTAGAAGAAATTCTTATTTACTGACTTCTAGCAACAGCTCTCATTACATATGAGAATCTGGGAAAGAGTTTGATATCACACACACACACACACACACACACACATGATGGGCAACTCATCTGAAGTGGAAAGCGTGTGGGTCACACCCCACTCTGAAACAAGGTAAGGAAGTAGGCTGGTGACCACAATGCATCCTGTCCTTCCGAAAGTTCAAGACTTCAACACGGAACCCTGTCTCACGAGAACATTCAGTAGTTTATCGCATTTAAAAGGTAATATCTTGAAGCTGGCACAATGTTTTTGAACACATATTTAACCATTTTGAAATTAGGCCACACTGAATTGATTCAATACTAATATTCCTTAAATATTGTGGACATAAATGTTTAAACTGTTTGATTAGAAGGCTAAACCTGACCAAGACTAGACTAGTTATTCTAAATCCATCATGCAAATGTTAATAACACACTAAATCATCAATGACTAATGCATAAAAACATAATACGCAATAATATTGTCAAAGTCAAAGCCTTTCAACGACTGCTAAAGAAAGTCTCTAAAGTATAATAATATCAATATAGCATGAACACACAAGAACACGTTAAACTGATGTTAAAATAAGGGTGTACTGCAATCAAACCCAACGAACTAATATTGACTTGAGGATTTTCGTAATCACGCGCCTTGATAAACATGACATTACTGGCAACTTTAAGTTGTAAGATATCTGGCTACATAAAAACCAAGACAGTTGTTCCAGCTGTTCCCATGCAAAGTAGTGGAATTTAAAGCATGCATTTGTCTAGCTTTACTTCATTACAATATTCAACACTGAGAAACGCGATTTGTTTTCACGCGCAGAAGCGACAGTACAGCACTGACCGCCAAAATACACTCTCATCCGACAAAAGTACAATAAAAACCAGTACTAAACTCCGACGAAATCTCTTACCCTTCAAAGGAGACGCTCTGCGCAGTTAGCATATAATCTATGTGTTCTTCATAGTTTCGTCGATCATAGAGAACAGACGAGACTCCTACTAACTAACTGATCTGAGCATGAGAACACGCGCGCGTTCTTGCGTGCATGCCTGCGTGGATGCGTGCGCGTGAGCGTATTCATGTAGAAATGTGGCTGCAGTTCAGAGTAACCTGATAATAGTAACAGTCTCAAGGGCTGGAATAATGTATGTGCAATATATAAACTGTTAAAAAATATATTTTATTTTATTCTTGATTATTCTAAACAGAAATGCACTATTATTAAATGTAATATTTATTTATTTAAATCATGTAGGTTTTTATAATTATATATATAAAAACTTTAATAATTATATAAACAAAAGCTTATACATTTCAAATAAAAGAATACAAGTTATTAAATTGATAAGAATGTTTAATGAATATTTTCTTGGTTTAAGAAAAACGACGTGTACACAATTGATAAATTACAGTATACACAAGGTTTATTTTTATTTCTTCTGCTCCAAACTTACTTCAAACATACTTCTCTGTCTGCTCGTATGAATGTAACACATCATAAGAAAGTGTTTCACCGCTGTTCAAATGCACATTTGATTATATATATATATATATATATATATATATATATATATATATATATATATATATATATGTATGTATGTATGTATGTATGTATGTATGTATGTATGTATGTATGTATGTATGTATGTATGTGTGTGTGTGTGTGTGTGTGTGTGTGTGTGTGTGTGTGTGGATATTGCTTGAGAAAATGGCTTCAATAGTATGTTTTCATAAAGACAAGACATTTGCATTGTTATTCCATATTTCACCACATGAGGCTTTCAAACAATAATCAACAACAAAGTATCAGTCAGACTTGAATTTGTTACTGTATTTGCTGTGATCACTAGATATATGGCACCATATGTTTATATTTTCTGATGAAATAAACCAAATATCTGTCAAGAGTTTCAGTTCTCAATAAGATACACTTTGCCGAAGTATCCAAATAATACACATAACAATCTTTTAAAGGGATAGTTCACCCATAAATTAAAATTCTCTCATCATTTACTCACCCTCATGCCATCCCAGATGTGTATGACTTTATATCGTCTGCTGAAAACAAACAAAGATATTTAGAAGAATATTTTAGCTCTGCATGTCCATCCAGTCCAAGTGAATTGTAACCATATCTTTGAAGGTCCAAAAAGCACATAAAGGAAGCACAAAAGTAATCCATCAAACTCCAGTGGTTTCATCTGTCTTCAGAAGTGATATGAGAGTGTGGGTGAGAAATAGATTCATATTTCAATCCTTTTTACTATAAATTCTCCTCTCTGCCCAGTAGGTGGCAATATGCACAAAAAAACGTGACTCGCCAACAACAAAAGAAGAACATGGATGTAAAAGTGAAAGTGGAGATTTAGAGTTAAAAAATATTGATCTGTTATATCTCACCCACACTTATATCATTTCTAAAGATATGGATTTAAAAAGTCTTATAGTTTACTTTTATGAGCTTTTCAGATCTTCAAAGATCTGGTCACCATTCACTTGCATTGTGAGCTGAGATATTCTTCTAAAAATTGAAATATGTGTTCTGCAGAAGAAAGACAGCCATTTGGATGGCATGACAGTGAATATAAATGATGAGATCGTTTAATTTTGGGGATAACAATCCCTTTAATGATTCTAATGATGTAACATCAGCTTAGTGTTTTTGTATTTGTTTATCTGTGTATATTTTCTTACAAAAACAATCTGCCTTTCAATATTTATTCAAATAATTTTTACAGAAATGATCCTGTCAGTTGGAATCCATTCCATTGAATGCTGCAACAGTAATCGCTGTGCTGAATGTCTCCAGGCGAGATGACTTTTTGTGGAGTATGTTGACTAATTTGCTGCCTGAACAAATGTCATTTTTAATTATATTAAACGGAACTTGTTTCTTCGACAGTAGCCTTTTCATACCTCGCAGAAACAACCTGCAGTTATTTATAGGGTTTGCATGCAGTAATGTGAACTCAACACAAATACTGCAAACTTAATAAACTGTGCAAGCAATTTGATTAATTTAAAATGCATTAATACTATAATTAGAAACATAAATGTGTATTTTTTAAATAACATAAGCATATGTTTATAGTGGATAATTTTAGTGGCTATTTACCATATTTAATTTGTAAAAATTTCCAAATAAAAAATGTGTGGCTTCATAGTGCCAATACTTAACAAAGTCGTGATGAGCGTCTTTCGACAGTGCCTCATCCTTCAAAGTTTAAAGTCCCAGTGCCTTGACAAACACAGTTCGATTTGATGTCTTGTCATATTGAAACGACATGTGAAACAACTTGTCCTATTTTTAAAAATAGCCAATAGGCTTTAGTTTACAGCCACACACATATATACATAAACTCATATACCCCTTTCAATAGTGCTGCTCATGTCAGAGAAACTTGAGAAGCGATCTCAATACTGGCCAGCTTTTGAGTATACAAAGACTTGAAGGATGATCTAACTTACAACATTAATCCATAACCATCCCACTAATGTACACAGCACAATGTGGCCTTTGCTAACTACAAGGCTGGGCCCGTTGTGCAAATCAAATGCAGATGAATGAGAAACAAGTGAGTAAAAGATAATAATCAATGTTTTGAATCATAATACACTATGTAGAATAAAGAACACTTACTCGAACTGTTCAAACCTCTGGATGCACAATATATATATATATATATATATATATATATATATATATATATATATATATATATATAAACTCCAGCAACTTTCCTCACGTCTAGCTCCCACGTTGGCATCTCTTCCCATTCAAAAGAGATTATCCCTATACCCTATTTTCTCTGAAGACCCTCCACTGTGAGAGCTTCAGATGGCTGAAAGGTGATAAATTCAGTCAGAACTCACTTTTTACCCTGCAAAAGCATGATTAGCGACAGTTAGAACACACCCATAAGCGTTGATCAGTTGTAGGGGTAGGGTGCATTCTCATTTTAGAAAGCATTTGATTGGACAATGTCTCTCAACCTCTACGTAAAGCCATGGATGTTCTTGAGTCTTTTAAGCCAGAAGAAGGGTCTCCAGATTTTAAATGCATATATCTTCTGATTACACTTGTTGTCAATGTTAAGAAGTACACTAAGGATATAGAGACCTTAAAGTTAATGGATATGGACTAAAAGCAACAAAACTTTCATTTAGATTTCACAGGGTCTTTAACCTTGTGTAACCGCTTTAACCACATACACAGGCATGAATTTTGTCTTTTGGCTTCACTATAAGCAATATTTGATCATTTAAATTAATTTAAACCAACAGAACACTGTTCACAACTCTTTAGACTGTAATTTAAGGGTTAATCTGAGTCATGTGACCCAACAGCATGGCGTTGTTTGCCGTGAAGTGCTTCTTCGGGTGTAGAGCCAACAATAGTGCCTCTGGTAAGAAACATCTTTAAGTTTTTTAACTGAAACCTGTTTGGGTTTAAAGAGTAGCATCTCTAGTTTCGTTTGATATGCCACTAACTTTTTTGATGATATACTTGATGTCCACATGCGTGTACTGTGGGACATTATTCCCACAAAAGTTGAAAAAACATTTGAGTTATTTTGACATGTTAGTTAGTCACATTAACAAATCTGTGGGTTAATATAGCTTCATTTTTATATTAATTTTGTTATATTTTATTTTGTTATCACTGTACAATACAGTTCTATTCATTAACATTAGTAAATGCATTCCTGTATTCACTGGGCATTTTCATCCAAAAGCTGTCAAAAAATGTTGCTTTCAGAGGCTTTTTATGGAATTAGGATGAAAATAAGGTCCATTTCAAACAGTTCTGAGACCAGTGCAGACAGATAACACACTGGAGGTTAAGTCTTTCACTGAACAGGGAGGAAAGGAGCATCCTATAGCTTTCCTATGCAGCTAAGTCCATCCACTTCTAAAATCCAGTCAAAAGTTCAGTTTCAGGCTGCAGATGATGCATGGACCACTCAATATGTTTGGTAGACATGGAACAATGATAATCAGTACATAGATTCAGAATTTATAATGCTGATAATTTATAATATTTAACATGATTGGCATGATGATGCAGGACATTACTTTGAATTAGAATTCTTTATTCAGCTTTACAGAAAATCAGCTATAATATCTTTAACATCGAGGGGCGTCTCTAGAATTTGAAAACATCAGGGGCTGAGGCAAAAACATCAGGGGCTAGCATGCAACCATGAGCTATGAATGCATAGTAATAAAAACAAATATGTACATTATATTTTGTTTTCCCCATAGGAGGAGTGTTTCTGGCCTTCTAGCTGTCTATGATTCACCTATGAAGGAAAATAATGTTCCCTTATTTTGTAGGGGTGTCTGGGGGGCATGCTCTCTTGTGATTTTTTTTTTTTTAAAGAACAGCATCAAAACATGTTATTTTAATGAGTTTGGGAGCCGCGTTTCTACATTTTCTTGTGTAGCTTGAATGTAAATATGGGATACAATGCATCTCTAGACTTAAAGTTTTTACATGACCTCACTAGGTGGAGTTTCTCACAATAATCTTCTTCACAATATCTCTTCTCAGTGAATTAACACCTTGTTTCTATGAGATTAGGAATGAGACCAAAATTTTTTTTTTTTTACCCATGAGTAGACCACTGCACTGCATTTGGACTGTGCTAGTGAAAATGTTTTTTCATTGAGGCGGTGTGCGTATAAAGAGCCATACGGCAGATGCATATAATTAAATTAGCAGGAAAACCACTGCGATAACCAACACTTACTTAACTCCCACTCAACACCTGCAATTCCAAACAAAAACATTTGGGCCTGGACAAAATCACCCCCGAATGTTTTGACCCAACAGCGCATCTGGGTCGGGTTGCACCAGCACTGCGTAAGTTTTCACATAAGTTAGGACGTAAGGATCACACTAAGGGCTTAGTAACTAGTAGTTAGTTTGTAACTAAGTCAGTGCCTAATTTGGTTGCACCACCTGTGTGGCATTTTCGCCACAACTAGGCTAAGTTCTAACATAGCTGGTGCAACCTGCCCCTAGTAACATCTCTAAAACATGAAAAACCAACACTCCTGAAATCATACAAAAAACAAAAAAAAAAAAATTTTTTTTATTTATTTTTTTGTTCCACTGTCCACATATGTGGACATAATGTTTTAGGAAAACTATATGCTGTAGAAATGCAATATATATATATATATATATATATATATATATATATATATATATATATATATATATATATATATATATATATATATATATATATACTTCTTTATTAGGTGCTACTAGTTCAAAAATAAAAAAGGGAAATGGAAAATGCACACTGCAGTGTCCTCCTGAGACCCAAGTGTGAAAGGTGCCGGTAGAAAACATGCTATGGCCTGAAGTAAGTTGACACCATTACCTACTTTAAGTTGTTCTGACAGTCAATACTTGCATTTAAGCTTGGACTCTCTTTTATGCCAACTAACACTTAAAATGTTTGCTGTTCTCCGTCTTGATTGCTTGTCTGAATTTTTACATCGCTTCCAGTTGAGACAGGAACCAGAAAACTGTTCAGAAGCAATCATCATGGCGCCACCCAGAGGACTGTCAGGGAAACTGTGAATGGACTCCATGTTTGTGCAAAACTTTATGTTAGCATGATTGGGTAATGTTGTGTGCATCAAAGGAAGCAAGACAATCTGACTTTTTAAACGTAAGGTTCACACTAAGGGCATAGTAACGAACTAGATAGTTTGTAACTAAGTTAGTGCCTAATTTGGTTGCACCACCCGTTCTTAAGACTTAACTAGTAGGTTTTAAGCTCTCCATAAAGTGATACACAGTTTGTACACAGAACTGTTAAAAAGACATTAATTTGTTCTGGTTAAGGTTTATGTTCAAGCTTTGTTTGCTCACGTAACTGTCAGCTGTAATAAATTATATCTCCAAATACGATAAGTAATAAAAACAAATTTAATTTAGCCTAGATGTAAATAACATATAATAAATGTATCTAAAATGAATACGGGACAATAAATAAAAAAAATATATTACAACAGCCTGGAAATATAGACATTTATTAATTTGAATGTCTATTTTGTGCTAAATGCTCACGTATTTAGTATTGCGTAAATTGTGACCCATTTACGCCACAACTAGGCTAAGTTGTAACTCACATATAGCTGGTGCCCGGCCCCTTGGAAATAGTGCAATCTTAAACATTTCTTGTTCATTTTACGTTATACTGTGTTTTTTTTTTTTTTTTTTTTCAAAATCCTAAAACTTTCTGTTTATTTCCAATAGTAAGAAGGATTTTGAATAACATATTTTCAATGTGGTTCCAAACTTTTGGATCTGACTGTACTGTATGACACCCACCAAAACCTTCCTAATATTGTGCTTCATTATTTCAAATACATCACCAGTACGTAAGCTTTCATTCAGCTGCTCAGGTTCAGGGACTAAGTGAAAGTCATAGGCTGTAGCTGCTCTCTCTGGTGCTTGTCAGGCTGTGGCTCTGCTCTGCCCTGAAAGGAAGTGACATGGTTTATAGCCTATGGGGCCGATTGTGGTGTCTCTGGTTGGTCCCAGTCCCACAGTGACATTAACCGGTTGCTCTGCACTTACACATGCAATCAGACAGATGATGGTAATGCTTGTACAACCCAGAGCAACATTTTGGTCCACATTGGTTGCTCTTTCATGTCTCAGGAGGCATAATGGAATTCTGCATTATGTTTCAATTAAGTACTTTTCTCAGTTTTTTTTCTTTAAAGGGATAGTTACACCAAAAATGAAAATCAACATCAACTATGCGATAAAATGTATAACTATATCCGGTTGAATAGTTAATTTCACAAAAAGTTAAACATATACATATTAATAGCTATTTTTTTTATAGACGAACACTAAAAGCTAATAGCTTCTAAATATTCCTTGTATTTTACGTGACACAACATTCTATTGTTTTTCCCTTCTGACCATGTGCATTTGCATGTTTGTGCTTGTCTGCAGTGATAAACTGTGTTTTCCAAATCAAAACACACACACAATGGCACCCATTGCATCTATTTGCTCATTATTGCCTCATCAATGTCACAATGAAATAGCTACCATTTACATCAAGAGCAATTGCATTAAAACAGAGATGATTCAAATGCTAATGCCACATTTTTTCTCTCTATTTGACATGACGATCTATAAAACTGCCAGCTTTACATGTCCTCCATGCAAACCAGTGCTGACAGTGTATCCATTCCCACTAGAAAGAACTGTTTGCTGTGAAGGGTGCAATTTCTAAACAAGATGGCGTGATGTTCATGGCATTTTGGCAGACATACAATAGAACACACCTGTGACAGGCAATGGGCCCTTTAACACACCATTTGTGTTGCGTTGCCCACACCACTCGCTCTGTTTTTGCTTTGCTCCCTAGATCCCAATATGGCCAGGCATGTTGCATCATAAACATTTGCATGATCAGATATTAGCAAAGTGCATCAATTGCATGAAAACTTATGGGGAAACTTTAGGGACACATTTTGAAGTAATTGGGGGTCTCCCTTTATTTCCTTCTCTCTTGACTGAGTTAGTGGGAGAGCGGATGTTTGGTGTTTGCTCTAAACAAAAGGTGATTATTGATAACAGCCCCTAATACCTCAATTTGTCCCCCAGCAGGAGGTAGCTAGACCCTTCCCTTTACACTCATTGCTTCTGTCTAGTTACGGTGCTAGCAGTGGTGCACATAAATGCAATAAGACCACTCCCAATTTAGCATGCAGATATAACAATGACAGCATGACTGTTGCTTAGATTTGGTTGGATTTTTAATGGTGGAAATTCTAAAAATGCAAGTAATTCTCACAAGTGAATCAGTTCGGTAAGGGTGTACTTTTAATTATGGGGGAGATTAATTTGTTCAAGGGTCAGGTTAGGCAGTAGGACCACAGTAAGAATGGGTCTCAAATCCCATAAATACATTTGGCTCCGTTGACTCCCTGATGTGATAAAGGCTGCAAATGCCCCAAGGCGATGATGTCTGTGTGACCCTCGACTCCATTGGTCAGAGATGAGACAAAGATTGTGCCGGTCACATGTGTTTCCTTATGCACCCAAAATCTACAATTCAACATGCATATACAAATGGATTGAGGCAATGAATGTCAGTCCAATTTATGTTTATCCAACTGAAATTGTTGTCTGGCAAATGTCCCCTTGCCTGTATATTCACTATTTTTACATCTAATCGTGGAATTGATTTTGCCTGAAATGAGCAAACATGAGACATAGCATTATTGATACACCCAGACTGTAGTATACGGATTGCCTGTCCACGCATCCACTGTTCTCATTAGGTCCTCTTCAACCTAACTCGGCAATAATGGCTTACCTGGGAGACTTGATGAGCCCCTGAGACACTTGTGTGTGTTTAGGGAGCTGACGAGGACCAATGTCACAGCTGCAGCCATTATCAAGAGGAAGTGGTTGTCTTCAATGAGCGCAACGACATGCATTGCTTCCACGTCACAGCCCCAGCCAGCCATTTTTACCGAAATGCCATCGATCTGGCCTTATTACCGCGTCAGCTCTATGGTCACGCTATGTTTCAAGCAATTTACTCGTATCTGCTCCAATAAACAATTTCAGACATAACATCTTATTTGTGTTGTTTTGTCTCACATATTCCATTGCAGAAAGTCTTTTATCACCATGCAAACACCATTCTGCCCTCTGCTGTGGAATTGATCTGTCTTACCTTGTAATTTCTCACAATTTTTTAGTCACTCAAAACTGTACGAATGCTACAAATGGCAGAGCATATAACCAAGAAGACCTTGTGTCCTTTTTCAGAACTATGCTTCAAATCCATGAACAGACAATAGGCTAGAGTCCTTAGCTATGCAAAAACAACAATATTTCATTCAAATGTATAGCCTTAAATGAATTGTCTTTAAGGAGAGATGTCATTATTTGTTAAAATGCTTTCTTCTATTCCGAATTAATATGTAGATACAACTGTAAGTTACTCGTAGGTTGATTATCTCAAAAAGTGTAAATACTGTAGCACTATCAATATGTTTGCATCCTGAGCCATATCTAGGGACCAAAAATACAATAGCTTAGGGGTGTGCTCTTTTGAATTGGAGCACTAAGTAACCCCTTAGCAACTACCCAGAACACCATAGCAACCACCTAGCAATTCTCTAACAACTACCCATGACTCTCTAACAGCAACATTGCAATGCTATGCACTAAATGCAAAAAGCTAAATGCTAAGCTCTGTGGGCTAAAAATACTAAACATGTAACATGCTAAAACAACCTACTGACCACCAAGAACACTCCATAAACCACAGGGCTATGTCCTTGCATTAACCTACAACACTGTTACAACAACAGAGCAACGCTATGCACTAAACGCAACATGTAAAACACAACGCCCTCTGCGCTACACATGCTAAACATGCAACATGCTAAAAACACCCTGTAAGCATCATGGCACGATTTTTGCACCACTTACACTCGAAAATCTAAACGACTTGATGGTTTCACAATCCCTCAATCTTTAGTTGGAATAACAAAGCTAAGCTAAGTTGTTTTTAGAGCAAAAATATTTAGTTTTGGCTAATGTCCCTGTCAGTTCATCACCTGAGGGTGAAACTCAACAGTTAAATCAATTCCTGTGATTCTTAAGAAAAAGAACCATACATTTGTCTCAGTGAATAATGTTCAACATTTATATGGCTCGTGAACAATTTAAGAAAGATATTACTGGTATAACCATTTTTGATGTTTGTTTTCTTGTTATCATTAGAACCGATTTTGAGTACAAGTGGAAGGAGACAAGAGCAGGGACACCGGTTTGTGTGTGTCTGTTTAGCGTTTCAGAGTTTAATTAGGAGCTGCGTCTGTGAGGTTAGAGCATTCGTAATTATCACATCCAGTTCCATTTTAGCCTGTGGCAGGGGCTACACATGGTGCCATTACGAATGGTAAATTCAATAACACGCTGCCTTTCAGAGAAGGTTCTGGACTAACGGGAGTGGGAAGCAGTGCTGTTGAACCAAAATACACCCTCAGGTGAGAGCTGTTGTGACACATATGATACGTATTATGGGTTTAAGCTACAACATAAATGTACTGGACTACTGCCTAGAGCAAAACTAGGTCCCGATGCTGAATGGGTCTAGACAAGCCATGGGAGTCATGTTGTCCTCTTTGGCCCTTTAAAATAATATAGGCTCTGAATGCAATAATTTTCTGAATAAAAGCCTTAAATAATTGTAAATAATTTTTGGTTTTAAAAGATATGTTTTTTGTGTGTATTTTTTTTTTTAAGTTCACACAGTACAAGACTATCACTGCATTGCTAGCAATCTTTTCTTTCTTTTTTGAGCTTGTAACAAATGCTATATTTTGTTTAGTTTAAAGGGATAGTTCACCCAAAAATTTTAATTCTCTCATCATTTACTAACCCTCATGCCATACCAGATGTAAATGGCTTTCTTTCTACTGCTGAAAACAAACAAAGCTTTTTAGAAGAATTTCTCAGCTCTTTTGGTCCATACAATGGAAGTGAATGGTAACCAGAACTTTGCAGCTCCAAAAATCACATAAAGGAAACATAGAAGTAATCCATATGACTCCAGTGGTTCAATCTATGCCTTCAGAAGCGATATGATACATGTGGGTGAGCAACAGAAGTATTTTTTGTTTTTACTATAAACCTCCACATTCAGATGTAAAAGTGACTAAAATTTTGATCTGTTTCTCATCTACACATATCATATTTTTATTTCTCTCTCTCTCTCTCTCTCTCTCTCTCTCTCTCTCTCTCTCTCTCTCTCTCTATCTCTTTCTCTCTCTCTCTCATTCCCCTTAATTGTAATCTTTCACTTTGGCTGTACTGTACACAAAATTGGTGATATTTCAATCTCAAAATAGAATCTACTAATTAAAATCAAAATAGAAAGTTTCAGGGATGTAATTACACAATACACATTACTCCATTGTAATGATTCCAAGAAGATTGTGTTTTTTTCTATAAATATTTGCTGATTAAACAGTCACTTTTATAATGCTTTTTAAAATGTCCGCAGTAGGTGTGATTTTCACTTTTTGAAGACACTTTTTTTATTACTGTATCAGGTGTAAATAGGAACAGCACCATATGGATCACAATGTCCTTCTGCAGACCATCACAACCCAATCACAGTCAAAGCTCAAACAACCTCTGACAAATTACATGTGCAAAAAGTGATGGAGGTACACTCTACGTGATTAGACATTTTGCTTGGCAGCTGTATTTTGACACATTGAAGTGCAATTATACCAACGGGTAATTACATCTACACAATACCCAGTGAAAAGATCAGCAAAACACAAAGTACAGATATGGCTTTCGTGGTTTGACGGGAAAACAAGGGAACGTTCAAAAAGTGTCAGACACAAAGGAAATGAAATAGTAGAGTATTTTAGTCATGGTCCTGTACATACATTAGGGTCCAAAAGTCTGAGACCACACCGAACATCAAACAATTTGAGATTGTTTCAAAAAGTTTCAGGATTATTATTAAAAATATATTTTTAGCAATTAATTATTTAAATTTCAGTTTGTTCTTCATACAAGGTTATTATGTGGCTCCAGAAGACTATAGCACATGAATCCTATTGACTACTTTTATTGTATGCTTTTATGGTATTTTCCTTTTTGACACTTGGCCTTAAAAATTACTGTCCACTTTCATTGTATGAAAAAGAGCACCCAGAACATTCTGCAAAAATTCTACATTTGTGTTCCACATAAGAAAGATAGTAATGTTGATTTAGAATGATATGAGAGTGAGAAAATGCTAAATAATGACAGAGATTTACATTTCATTACATTACTTTCATAGTAAACAAAATAATCCCACCACAAACTATATGTCGCCCTAAGGGATAACAGACTTGACACACTACCCTACATCTAAATCACCTTCATGCATTATTGTCACAGCATTTGATTAAAATATTCATTGTTATGGTTATTAAGTAATATACTTTATTGCATTTAATAGAATATTTATTTGTTGCTGCTCTCAGTTGGTGCATCTAATGACCCCCATCGAGATGAAAAGTAACATTCAATGAAGAAATGAATGAGGGAAAGAACAAATGAAGGAAAGAATAAAGAATTGTGGGGGACGAAGTATAATCGTCCAGCTGTGAGCGTATTGCAATTACTCTTGCCTGAAGTCTAACAATTATGTCGCGGGCCCCTAGAAGATGAGGCATCCAGCCAATCAATACATAATTGTGATAATTGTTGCCGTTGTGCCAGTGTGGGTTCCTGTAATTTACAGAAAATGGAGAAAAAATGAATAAACAGCGAGCGATGAATAGCAAAACGGTGTCATCTAGTGTGGAACGGCATTTGGAACAAAGACGCTCAATTTGTGGCGTGGAGAAACTGGCTGTGAGCGATGGTGAGTCAGTGCATATGGTGGCTCACAGGTAGCCATTGTGTCCACATCTGTCTGGTAATATCTGTGCTGTAAAGAGCAAATAGTGTCTCGAGAAGGAAAGCCAGGTTTAGAGAGTATACAGTACATGATTAAATAGCCCTGGACAGCAGGATTGATGTTGCAGATTCAATCCTTGTCCATTATTTTGTCTTTGGATGTCACTTGAATTCATTGGACATGGGATGAAAATATTATGGATGGGCACCCCTTGTCCGTAGAACTGAAGTGTTTAACTTTGTCGCTTTTAAAATGCTTTCTCCTATCCCAGTTTATTATGCAGCAACAACTTCAAGTAAGGCACTTGTATGTTGATTTCCACAAAAATGGTAAACACTGTCTCTGATGCTATAAAAATGGCTCTGTTTGGTTTGAGAAACCCATCCAGCCGACACAGCAACATTGGCTCGAACAGTGTCGTGAGTTTGGGGGAGGTCTATTGGATGTTTGGCCAATTGGAGATCGGGGGAGTGTTCGAAAAACTGTTTCAACTCTGTGCGCTATGTCACGAAAACAGTTTGCGCTTAAAACGTTTAAGTCTCCAAATACATAAATCAGGGAAATGGGATACTGTTTGGAAACTTAGAATCTGAACTTTTCATAGATAGCTACCAATTCTGCATTTATTACACATAAAATGACACAATACTGCCTGAAAACATTCACATCACAAGTCAATGCCACTTAGAGGTCAATGTGGTAGAAATATTAATATGACTATAAAAGTCTTTCAAATAGCACTTAAAAAGACAATTCATATATATCAAATTGGAGCTCTCATTCTTATTATTTTGTTGCCCTAATGCCACAGTTTGGAATATTTAAAAAAGAATCACAAAGTGAACTATGATTTCTCTAAGTCATCAAATACAAACGTCTCTTTTATGCACCAATCACTGCTACTGTAAGCCCCACATAGCTAAAAATGTATATATATATATATATATATAGATATATATATAGATAGATATATATATTTCAGCTATTTTTATATTTAAAGCAATTTTTTACTTGTCTGTGAGTTTTCTTGTGTGAATAATCCAATGTTATATCTTAGATGTCCAGAACAAAATATGCGATCCAGAAGGAAAAGAATGCAAAACAAATCAACGGAAATATATGTTATTGATTATTGATGATAAAATGTTGGCATCAATGTGTACATCACAATGTGTACTTGCATCACCTCGGTCTATTGATGGACTACAATCTTGGAATGCATAGACCAACAATTGCCAACAAAAGCCTTCATCAGACAATTATCAAGGACAATTGCATCTATGTGAATTTCTGCAGTTAATCCAGGATGGACTTCAAAGACATTGGTCATTAATCTTACAGTGATGTTTAAACACTGACCCTTAACACTTACTTAGTTCAATAATTTTAAACCATGACTTTAACTATACTATAATTAATATATACATTATATTCATGATGTTAGTCAGAGGGGAACTGGCCCCCACAGTGAGCCTGGTTTCTCCCAAGGTTATTTTTCTCCATTAATCAACAGCTTATGGAGTTATGTGTTCTTTGCCACAGTCGCTTTCAGCTTGCTCACTGAGGTTATTAGTACAATTATTATTGAATTACTTATAATGTTAACACGATTAACAATCACTTTCTAACGGCACCTAGATTGAGCTTCTAGTCCACTCAGAGGCCGAGATATTCAATGAAAAAATGGGGGTGGTGCATGAACTGAAAATTAGACTTAATGTGTATGGACGAGCACATCTGTGAGGGCTAAAATGTCTTGAGTGAATATTGTAAACATATACAATATTATTTATGAAAATTTTTGTTAGTGGTCTTTTTGGGAACAATTTATCAGTACATGTTGTTCCAAAGAAACATATTTGCCTTCAATCTTTTCCTTTTCAGCTGATGTCAGCAAGCCCATTTAAATTTCAACCAATGGGTGTCAGCAAAAAATGACTGTGAACTTGTATATGAAACACTCACTATTCATGATCCAATCAGTTCCCAATAGATACCCTAAATACCTAAGTTTTTTTTTTTTTAAACAGTTATCCTGTTTCAAGTAAAATTGTATATATAATTTTGGTAAAATATTTTTGTTTTGAGTTAACGGTACAACTTTCTTTCTCTATACCACACATTACTGTTCATTACCAAATAAATGAATAATTGAAGGATTGATGGAAATGCCTTTTAGAGCTAGCCCAATCCAGTACAATTCCAGTTCCTTCCTATAGTGCTCGCCCACTTTTTTCCCATTTCCCATGTATTTTTCCCATTTATTCTTCCATAGGGAATTCATAAAATCCTTCATCAGCCATGAACCAAACCAACCAACTCTGAGGTGAATCACAACAATGCAGAGTTTGATTTAAAGCAAAAAAGTATTTGACGACTGGACATAAAGTCAAAGCCAAGGTACAAGACTGTATACTTAACATCTTAAATGCGGGAATGAAGCATTGCAAATGATGTAATCTAATTAATAAAGATGGAAACTATAAATCTAATGGTTTAAAGTTGTTGATTCTAAGTATAGAATACATGGGTGTGGGCTATTGCTGCAGAGCTCATTTGGTGTGCTCTATGTGCTTTTTTGATTCTCTTATTGGTGGATTTTCCCCTTCAGGTTCTTGAGTAGTGTAATTATTCACAGGAATTTTGATATTTAATATGATTAAAACAATATTAAAGTAAGTTGAAATAATGCAGACTGATGGCTTTAACAGAAACACACACCATTGATTAACAACCATGAAGCTCTATCCTTAAATGTCTTGTAATTTATTGTTAATAATCAATTACCCTAAGGAGTAAATGTATGGGATTTTTACTTTTGGAAGCTCTCGGAAACACAAGTTCATCTGTATTTTATACCCTACCTGAAGATAAACGATGCAGAAAATCTGTGTGCTTTTTTATGTCAGTATGGGTTATCTTTTCCCGTCCTTCGTCCCTCCCAGTAAAGGACACTCTTTATGCACACAGCCCTGAGGCTATACAAGTACTCTTTAGCATTTTCATCCAACCTACTGGAGACGCAACCCTTTTGTGTCCATCCAGTTTCCAGCTGTTGCCACGACTGAGGCTAAGACTGCTGTTTAATCCTTTTAATCCTTTACTGTATCGATTTATACATCAAACTGTTCACAGCTGGAAGGAACACTTGATGCTTAGGTAAAGGACAGAAAACAACTTACAGGATTTAAACACAATTACATTACCCAAGGAAAATGACAATGGAATATCGGTTGAGCTGATAAAGTGACTCAATTTTCCACAGTTGACTTTTGTTTCCTTTGTGTTTGAAGGAAGGACATTTTATTGCATTAAATTTGGTCTGTGGGTGTGAATGATTTTTTTATGGTGCATTAGAAGACCCGTATTAACTTCCACAAATCCTTTGTTTTAGATAAGAAATATCTAAATGTACAAAGTCCCGTAGGCTTATCAACTTTGTAACAGCTGCAATAAGCCATTTGAAAGCAAACATTTACACAAAGTTAGGCCTGAATAGAAAATAAACCATACGGAAAATATTGCAGTGCGAAGTGGCGAAACTCATGAATATTAAATATGCTATGCACAGTATATATTTATGTTTCGATAAATAGTCATTCTTGATGACCAGTTCAAGCACTCAAATAAATATTTCACATAATATAGTAACTTCTCTATAGATCTTTTGGGATATTGTTAGTCAGTAAATAAATACATACTGTAGATCACCACACTAATTCAGAACTTGACTGGTTGGTCTAGTGTTAACTTTTTTACCTCTAGTTTTTAGAGGTTTTGGGTTCTAATTCCGCCTAATATAGCTTTTTATTTGAATAAACCTGCTGCAATTGCATCTGTACATCAGTGGATGTATATCATGAGCTGGGATCATTTTGCTTTGCAATCCCACTGTTGTAATCAATCACACGTTTTAAAAGAATATTTAAGCTCTGAAACCCCGGTTGCCCCGGCCTTTCTGTGTGGAGTTTGCATGTTCTCCCCGTGTCTGCGTGGGTTCTCTCCGGGTGCTCTGGCTTCCTCCCACCATCCAAAGACATGCAGGCTAGGTTAATTGGTGTCTCCAAAAATTGCCCTAGGTGTGGATGTGAGTGTGAGTGTGTGTCTGTCTATGTGTGGCCCTGCGATGAACTGGCGACCTGTCCAGGGTGTACCCCGCCTTTCGCCCAATGTTAGCTGGGATAGGCTCCAGCCCCCCGCGACCCAGTACACAGGATAAGCGGTTGACGATGGATGGATGGATGGATTTAAGCTCTGTAGGTCCTTACAATGCAAGCGAATGGGTACCAAACTTTTGAAGCCCCAGAAAGCATATAAAGGCAACACAAAATAATCATTAAGACTTCAGTACATGACTTCAGAAATGATATTATAGGTGTGGGTGCGAAAGAGATCAATATTTAAGTCCTTTTTTACTATAAATTCTCCTGCCTACACAGTAGGTGGCAATATGCACAAATAATATGAATTGTCAAAAACAAAGGAAGAAGAAAGTGAAAGTGAAAGGGAGTCTTATGGGCTACTAAATAAATAAAAAAAGTCCTACACATCTGGGATGGGACGAGGGTGAGTAAATGATGAGAGAATTTTCATTTTTAGGCAAACTATCCCTTTAAGTTTTTAACTGTAGGCCTAATTCCTTATCTAGCAAATTACAAATGACTGTTGCAATTGTCCTGGGGAATACAACAATACCTGACATGAGGCAGTTGTAACAAACGTACTCCTTGTCTTCACTCACAAATTGTGGAAAATAGGAACTATATACTTCCACGATTTGTATCTTATTGCTTAAGCATATGATATTAAATCTATATAGACTGCAACAACCCAGAGCTTTTTATATTTATTTTGTTGTAGACATGTAAAAGCATGTGACGAAATGCCATATTTTTCCTGATCATTATTTGTGCAGTATGGAAAAAGCAAAAAGTTAAATAAATAAATAAAAACATATTTAAATCACCAGAAAGGAAAGCAAACTGTGTAAGTAAACTGTGTACTGTGAGCCAAACAATTATATTTACAACATTCACTGTAATAATTTGGAATCAAATAAATGTTACGCTCAATACGCATTTAATTCACGAGTAGAACATAAATTCAACAGATTAATCCAGCAGTGACAGAGCCAACTCCACAATATTACACAGCCTAATTATGTTCAGTTTCTGTATTATAAATGGTAGTCACGTAACATCAAGGTGAGACCATCAGGGGTAGCCAGGAGATGTTTCGGGGTCTTGATGCTAAAACAAAGGTTAAAGGTTTAATCCTAAATAGTGGGTGACTCATAATCCTGTTCTGGTATCATTGTGCCCTTGAGCACATTTTGCTTTCTGTCATTGCAATAGGTGTATGTGACTTTACATCAAAAAGCTTCCACTAAATGCCAAACAACTAATGCTTTCATTTAAGATCAGTGGTTTTTAAGGACGAGTTTGCCTTAATATATATATATATATATATATATATATATATATATATATATATATATATATTCATTTCACTGAATAGTTAAAAGGTACATAATTATCAATTTTACAGAATTAATAACACAGTAAAATATTAACTTAGATTTCTGGGGATATTAGCTCTTTTTGCCCCAATTTTTTTTTACATAAAAAATAAAAGTCACATTTAAGCATAATAAAATATTTATATCATAGTTTATTTTTCATTAGTCAATTTAATGAACCAGCATACTAACAGTTACATTTTAAGTTATGTTAATCAGTGATATTTAAATGAAATACATTTAAAATTAGATTATTTGTATGGCTAAAGCCAGTTGTGTAACACTCATACATCAATAAGAGGAACATGTAAAGATGATTTAGTGAGACGCGCACTGAAAATGTAAACAGACAGATACATAAAGTGATGTGAAGTATCAAATTATGAAGAATGCGGCGCAAGAGGCTTTAAGAGGTTTAAAGACGGAGAAGGAGGGGGTCAGTTTGACGTCAGTAAAGAAGAACACACCTCTATAAATAAGATAAAAAGAAGGCTACAGGTGGAAGAAAGTGTCCAGCAGTCCCAAGAGAGCACAATATCATACTGTTTTACTGAAAACTTGAATATGCCGAATTCAAACAGCTCCACGTCTTCCACAAAGAGCATCAGAAGAGCCGCTTCTGAACTCGAGCGCTCCGATTCTATCACGGTAAGATTATTTTTGTATTATTTTTTAATCTATATTATTCACTAATTATAACTATCTATCTTCCGAAAAGAGAGAGATGAATTAGGCTAATAAATACAGATGTATAGCCAAAATACAGTTGCTTCAAAAACTAGATGGATAATTGAGCCACTCTTATAAATGAATGTCATTTAACAACTTTAAAACGCAAAATATCAAACCAAGTGGCATTTAGTTAAAAAGTACTGTTGAAAATAAAGACAAAGTGAATTTGAATAGGTTGGTTTGGTGGGCATCTTAAGGACCAGTCTGTTAAAAGTTAGTCCTAAGAAAATGACTATATATATATATATATATATATATATATATATATATATATATCAGTCTGAGATTACATAAAGAGACAGAAGCAATTGAGACAGATGAAATAGATAGAAGAACTGTGATGAATTCTCCAAGAAGCTTGAACATCCTATCTGCCAACAACCAAGAAAAACTGTGTCCAGCTCTACCAAGGAGAATTGGTCCTGTTTTAAAGGCAAAGATGGCCACACCAAATATTAATTTAGCTTTTTTATGTTTTCTGGATTTTGCGTGACATTAACTGATAAATGAAAAATATTTATGTAATTATTTTTGAAGACATCCTCACTATGCAACATTTTTCACAAGTGGCTAAAACTTTTGCACAATACTGTGTATATTAATATGAATGTCATTGCATTATATACAAAATATCAGCATATATATAATTTTTGCAGATATTTTGTATATAATGCAATGACATTCATAAACTGACATATGTTATTATTAATTATTTTTTCGCTATATATATATATATATGAGACGCACCTGCCTATCTTTGTTGATGCATTGCGTAAAAAGGAAACTACATTAGGACTCCCCATTTTACGCACAGCATTACGCGATGATGAGTGGACCCAAAGGCTTTGGAAATCACTTTAGAAGTAGCTGTAACAACAGGGGGAAATTATTAAGTCTAAGCTATACGGCAGGTTTACACAGACTGCGCTGAATTTCTTAAGCGCTTTTGGCGATGTCTATCACCTCCATCTGATGTCCACAATGTAAGGAGGCTACATGATTATCCTCAGTCTAGATGCATATTCTAATCGAAGCCATCATAACGACTATGTCTGCTCGTCTTTTTAAATAGTCTCAGAAGTTTGTGGGGAGGCGGCAGAGCTTGATCGAGGACGCGCGTAAAGAGCGCGAGGCGGCGGCTGCTTTGGCGGAGGTTGCGGGACTGAGCGAGCAGATCGTGTTCGAGGAGAGCGACGGAAAAGCGCTGCTCAGTCTGTTCTTTTGTCTGAGGAGTTCAAAGAGCCCGGCGCTGTCCCGCACCCTCAAGGTTTTTGAGGTAAGCCTGATGTTTAAAAAAAAAAAAAACATAAGAGCATTTTTATTTTTTTATTTATGCATTTTTGCTTAAAAAAAAAAAAAAGCTAAATTATTGATAGTGGATACTCCTGATTTCAAAATATGTAGGACCAATCATAAATGATGTCATGGATTCAAATAATACTCTAAGAGGACTCCACTTCATAAACTGACATAAGAAGAAAAAAAAATATCCCACACAAACTTATAAACAGGATTTTCAGTTTAGTGCAATCGGACCATATCTGGATTCTTATTCAATCCAGTCCTTTAGAATAGCAAATTATGATAAATTATGATAGCTATCCATTTGTATTAATTTTTTGGAACTTTATTGGTACTGCTTACACTGACAGAAATGTTTGCAACTGTTATCTTAAAGGGCAATTTCTACCTGATCTAAATCTTAAAATTAGCTTTGTTCTTAAACCTAATTTATTCATGCTGATTCAGTCAGTGATGGTACATAATATTATTTTCTTCAATCAAACCAGTTATTTAGATTGACAAACACATACTGAGATAAACATAACACATAATCTACACATAAGATACATATAAGCTACACATTTGTATTTTCTCAAGCACTTACTGAGTCTAAATAGATGCACATTTTACATAATTTCAGTAGGACACCCAAATGACAATAGTCATATTATACTTTTCATGTGTTACACTTGCTATAGTTTACTTCCAAGTTGCTTCTTCATCAAATAGCAATGTCAAATGTAAATCAAGTCAATCACTTAAATATTAGCGCCACCTCGAGTGAGAAATAGCATGTATAATTTGTGGTGCTGTCAGTACATTAATACGCGATTAATCGCATAAATGTTCAAAGTTAATTACGATTAATTGCAGATTTTGAAAGTACTGAAATTTTACTTTCTATAAATATATTTATTTTCTAGTCAAATTGCACTTATCTCCTTCTTAGGAAAGAAAACAAAACAATATGTAACAATATAATGCTTTATTAACATTTTCCAAACAAATCCTTCCACAGTAAAAAGATTGAAATGCACCAATTCAAGTAGCATTAAAGGGGCTGTAAGCAATTTTTACATTGTTCCTACTCTCTGAAAGATATTAATGAAATAAGTGTCATGAGATATCTCACCGGTCTCTGTGAGAGCTCTAGACTATTTAAACAGCAAAAAAATTATAATAAATGTGTCAATCATTTAGCATGTTTTCATAGTATTGTAGTAGCAGTGAATTATTGAAGCATAATGTGTTTTTATGCCACGTTGTTCATAACAGTTGTCAGTTGAGGGTGCTATTTTGCAGCTGTTGTTTATAACAACCTAAAGCTAATTTTGGTATCAGAGTTCAGGTTTTTGAAAAAGGGGGTGTGGCTAATCCAACAGCTCAGTCTCCAGAAAGTAGAATGGCTGAAACCACTTACAGCACCTTTAAACGTTTTACAAAGTCTAAGTGTGAATTTGACTAATTGAAAGAACTAGTCTCCCCATAGGTTGCATATTCATTGCAATGCACATTACATTTCTTAAACTCTCCTCCTCCACAATATTAATCAGCCGGCAGACTATGGCTTTCTGTTTTGTTACATCAATCGTGAAGCCGCATTCATGATTTGCATCAGGGTGTCAACGTCAGCTTCAAATGCCTCTTTGAACTCCACATGAAAAGTGTTTGCAAACGCCTTGTTCTGCATTTTTGTGATAGTTGAGAATTGATGTGCTTCTGTGGCAATTCAATTGTGGTTTATAGAGGCTGCAAAGTACTTGATTTTTCCTATCTGTTCTTGTTTTGTACAACAAATATCGTGAACAGGTCCTTTCCCCATCATTTGATGACTGACACGGCTGTAGTGTGTGTTTGCAGTGTGTGCGTTAATGTAATGACTCCGAGCGGACACACTGTAAAAGTTCCGCCCTTCTCCGCCCAGTGTAGGTCTATATGTTGGTTTATGCTTTATTACCGGTAAATGCGTTAATCACAATTAAGAAAAATGTACGTATTAAACTTTTCAAATTAATCGCATGCATTAATGCTTTAACTTTGACAGCCTTAATAATACCTATGTGTACAATGTGTACACATTACACAATATGTATTTTTAACGTAATATTTAAAAACAATTATTTATGGAAGTGCAAAAACTCTACAGACTATTTTTGTTTCGCTACATTATTCAGAAGAGAAAGGTTGAGGAATTCTAAAAACGTTTAGGCAACTCCAAAAAATGGATGAGGTACAGGGCGTAAAGTATTGTAAGTTGCTACATAAAACTTTTGGCTTGCTATTTTAAAGCATTTTATTCTTCTGAATGTTATTCTGAAAAACTGATGTTCACCTACTAAACGCCACAGACATTTGAAGCCAAGATCCATCATCTTGAGACCAGACCCAGTCGAAAGCCCAAGGACGGTTTGGAAGATCTGGAATATTATGTTCAGTGTGAGGTGCATCTGTCAGATGTAAACACACTGATCAGCTCCCTAAAGAGAAGTGCAGAAGACGTCAAAACCACAAAAGAGGTTAAATGTAAGTCAGTTAAAATGCTATGTAACTCTGCTTTTCTTTATTTGACAGTTAGTAAGTTTTTGTATCTGTCTTTATTTAGTTCATTGGTTTCCCATAAAAATAGCCGAACTGGATAAGTGCCATCATCTTGTCACCAAATACGATCCCGATCTGGATCCCGATCATCCAGTAAGTAACACATTATTTTCTCCCTAATCCGACTAATAGCAATCTTTTATAGAAGCATGTATTTCTTATTTAACTAGACCCTAATGCCACACAATTTTAAAAGTTCAAAATCTATTTAGCTTCAGGCCTCTTTCAAATTCTCACATCTTGTCCAAGATGACAGACTGACAGAAGAGAGTTGGCTAATACAATTTTATTGATGGTGGAAAGCTCATCCAAATGAACCTTTTTCATTTTTTTTTTGTTTTTTTTTGCAGGGCTTCACTGACCCTGTTTACCGAAAGCGAAGGAAGATGATTGGAGACATTGCCTTTAAATACAAACAGTATGCTCTAACAATAATACGTACCTTTGCTTTTCTGGAAATGTTGGCACTTCACTGATTTTTTTTGATTGACTCCTGTCTCTATCCAGCGGTGAGACGATTCCTCGAGTGGAGTACACAGAAGAGGAGATAGGAACATGGTGAGATTATATCTTTCCCCAGTTCTGATACAAACACTTTACATTTTTGAAAGAAATTCATGTGGATTTGGAACAACATGAAAGAAAATGATGACATAATTATTGTCTTTGAGTAAACTACGCCTACATGACTCTGCTCCATGCTTCTGACAAACTCAGTCACTTCAGAGCAGGATAACTGCAGATGCAACAGTGTGCATCATGGTTTTCCTTCACTATAATTCGATTTTTTTCTAGATACATGTCCTATCACTTTTTGCAACTATATAAGGTCTAAGTTCTCAGTTTGTATTTTTGTTTGTTGTGTGCAAGCAGGTGTGAGGTTTACTCAACTCTGAGAGATCTGTACACAACTCATGCCTGTAGTGAACATTTAGAGGCGTTCCGATTACTGGAGAAGCACTGTGGCTACAGCCCCAATAACATCCCTCAACTAGAGGACGTATCCCGCTTCCTAAAAGGTACAATAACCGACCGGCATGGACCATATGTCAATGTCAAATGTATTTATAGAGCACAATTTATACAACAGCTGTTGACCTGTACGCTATAGTACGAGTTATAAAACAGAATTAAACCATAAAATAAGGCAGTGGTGGCTCAGCGGTTGAGGCTCTAGGTTACTGACCAGAAGGTCAGGTGTTCAAGCCCTGTGAAAAAAAAGAATTTCACTGTGTATATTCAAAATGTATAATGTGCGACAAAAAATAAAGGCTTCGTCTGATTAAAAGCCAAAGAGAAGAAATCTCTGATAATGTCAGTGCTGTTCTTATGTGTACAGGCAAACTGTCCAAAGTTTGGGACCAGCTAGTCTAGACCTAGGTACAACAAGCAGACTTTGAGCCCCCATTCTAAGGGCTATAGAGGGATTGTGAATATGAAGTAGTTCAGAAAGATATGATAGAGTTATTCAATGACTTATTAACAAATAAAATGATTATAAAATCAATTCTGAAATGGACCAGTAACCAGTGAAGTGAGGTTATAGTATAGGTATAATATGTTCACGTTTCCCTTCAAGAGTCTCGTAGCAGCATTCTGGACCACTTGTAGACAGACCAGAGATGATAATTCCATAGTACAGGGAATAACAATAGTCTAAACATGATGAGATAAACGCGTGGATCACTCTTTCAAAATCTTTACAAGAGAGAAAGAGCTTTACTTTTGCTAAAAGTCTTAAATAATAATAAAAAAAACTCGATTTAAGACCACTGTCGAATAAAAAGGCCAAATTCTTACAAACGGTTTAGTGTGAGAAGCAAGATGTCCTAAATTAAAATCAAGGTTAGGAGTGGTACCAAACATAAGAATCTCTGTTATTTTCATTTAGAGGACATCCATGATTTAAGGTCTGAGAACATTATTTTAGGGGAGGCTGTGGCTCTGGTGTTACAGCGGGTTGTCCACTAATCGCAGGGTTGGTGGTTCGAATCCTGGCCCACACGACTCCACATGCTGAACTGTCCTTGGGCAAGACACTGAACCCCAAGTTGCTCCCAATGGCTGGCTAGCGCCTTGCATGGCAGCTCGGCCATCATTGGTGTGTGAATGGGTGAATGAGAATGTGAATGAGTAAAGTGCTTTGAATACTGCTAAGGTTAAAAAGGCGCTATATAAGTGCAGACCATTTACCATTTTCTGAGCATCTCAGAGGCAGATAATAATGTAAGTTATTAATTGTAATGCAACTTTTTTTAAAATATTTTTTTTTGGTATTTTCTCCCCTTTTTCTCCCAATTTGGAATGCCCAATTCCCAATGTGCTCTAAGTCCTCGTGGTGGCATAGTGACTCAATACGGGTGGCAGAGGACAGATCTCAGCTTCCTCCACATCTGAGACCATCAACTTTCACATCTTATCAAGTGGCTTGTTGAGCAAGTTACTGCAGAGATATAGCAAGTGTGGAGGCTTCATGCCATTCACGCACAACTCACCATGCACCCCACTGAGAGCGATCAACATTATAGAGATCACAAGGAGTCACCCCGTGTGACGCTACCCTCCCTAGCAAGCAGGCAAATTTGGCTGCTTAGGGGACCCAGCTGGAGTCACTCAGCACACGAACTCCAGGGGTGGTATCCAGCATCGTTACCACTGAGCTACCCAGGCCCCATGCAACTTGTTATGAGTTGTTCTCAGCTGTACATTGAAGAGGAATACATGTTTTATAAACTAAACCCCCAAACCTAAACCTAACCATCAGTGGAGTAAAAATGTAATGTGAGAGGGAAAAATTCAACCTCTGAATTGCGCTCATCACGATTATGTAAACACGATTAATTCCTGGTTTTAAAGTGTGATCCCAACCTGGGTCTCCTATGCAGCAGATGCAAAGTGCTTCCGGTCATGCCAAAGGCAAACATGTAAGAGCCGATGCCAAAATGTCTAATATGAGATGGCGCTCGTCAGTGAGTCGGCATAATGTGGCCGATCCTAGGGTACCGGAACTTTAGGAAACAACATGCTGAATTGCCATGTGATCGTGTTGTTGGATTACAAAGTAATTAGTTACTGTCAGGGTTGTGAAGGTTACTTTTAAAATGTATTCCATTACAGATTACAGAATACATGCTGTTAAATGTAATTAGTAAAGTTTTATTTTAGATTACTCAAGGTCAGTAATCTAAATACTTTGTATTGCTTCTTCAGAACTGGCAGTTTTTTCAATTGTTTTGACTATAAAAAGTAAAAAACACATATTAAAAATTAATTTTCTGAAAAAAAAGTTTTCTTCCAAAACAAGACAAAGTTGTTTTAAGGATTTTAAGATATTTTTTTAACAGAAAACTATGCAAAAATTCTCATCAAGAATAAGATTATTTTTTAAGATCTTTGCCCTAATATCAAAGGTCTTACTAGAAACCCCACAGATACACGACAACATCTTTTTCAGATCGTATGTGGATTCCTCAATGACGTCATATCCACATTTTCACTCATACCAGTCTGAAAGTGCTCTGTCTGCTCGTATGAATGTAATACATCATAAGAAAGTGTTTCACCGCTATTCAAACGCTCTTCTGATCACATCATTTACACTCACTGAACAGTTTATTAGAAGCACTATGCTCCTATTAAAGTGCCCAACGTGGTCTTCAGCTGTTGTAGTCCATCCGTCTCAAGGTTCGATGTGTTGTGCATTCTAAGATACTATTCTGCTAATTATGATTGTACAGAGTGGTTATCTGAGTTGCCATAGCCTTTCTGTCAGCTCAAAGCAGTCTAGCCATTCTCCATTGACCTCTCTCATCAACAAGGTGTTTCTGTCCGCAGAACTACCGCTCACTGATTCTGATGGTTGATGTGAACATTATCTGAAGCTACTGACCCGTATCTGAATTATTTTATGCATTGCACTGCTGCCACATGATTGGCTGTTTAGATAATCTCATGAATAAGTAGGTGTACAGATGTTCCTAATAAAGTGCTCAGTGAGTGCATATGAATACATGTTTTTCAACTAAATTTACTAAACGTTAAAGAAATTACAATAAAATGCAAAGCAATCTTGTCAATAATCAAAATGCATTTTGAATGTAACTGTATTCTTATTACCAAGCATTTAAATTGTAACTGTAGTGGAATACAGTTACTAATATTGTGTATTTTAAATACGTAATCCCATAACATGTATTTTCTGTGATAATTTTTTCTATGATGCTTTTCTCACACTTTCTCCTAAATCCCTCTCTCTCCTAACCATTTAAACAATCTCTCTCTCTTCATAAAGAGCACACTGGATTTCAGCTGAGGCCGGTGGCTGGTCTCCTCTCGGCAAGAGAATTTTTGGCTAGTCTGGCTTTCCGCGTGTTCCAGTGCACACAATACATACGGCATGCATCCTCTCCCATGCACTCCCCTGAACCGTAAGAGATGCCAAAGCACACATTAGCAACACCCTAGCAACCACTTAGAAATGCCTTAGCAACCACTCACAACACTTAAGCAACTGCCTAGCAACCACCTAGCAATGCCCTATCGACCAATAAGAACACATTCGCACAAACTTAGCAATGCCCTAGCAACCACCTAGAACACCCTAGCAACAGCCTACCAACAACAGAACAGCGCAGAGACATTGGGGTGGGCTCTTTTAATTTGGGTTGGTGTACTGAGAAACTTGGTGGGACATTGTGGTGTCGAGTTTTGCCACGGCAAGCACCACTCACATATTTTCAGAAAATATACATATCTAGGTAGTCATTATAATTCAAAAATTATGAATAAAATTGAGACGCACACCTATAGCTAACTAGTTTGTACAATTATGTACTCAGTACTTTGTAATTGTTTTGTTTATGTTTCACTGGCTGATTTGGCAGCCATCTTGGACTTATACAGACTTATAATGACACCTAGTGGTGTGGATGCATCATCAAGTATGAATGCTGAAGTTTTCAGTTAGTGATTCAATTGTAGAAATGCAGAACTAACTGTCAGCCATGATTAATTTAGTAGCATTAGAAAGTAGACCGATATATCGGTTTTACTGATTATCGGTGCCGATATTTGCTTTTTGGAACTTTTCTAGTCTACTTATATTACTGAACCTCATGTGAGTGTACAGGAACATCATTTTAAACATATTTGTACTATTCATTTCTTTTGTAAAGTTTCATAAGGAAAATAAATACTGACTAAAACTTTAAGCATATGTAAATGCATTAAATTAACATTGTGAAGATGATGTTGTGTTATGATACATACAGCACGTCACATATCATCCACATGCTTTTCTTTCCAGGGACTGTGTCCATGAACTTCTTGGTCATGTTCCTATACTGGCTGATAGAACGTTTGCACAGTTCTCCCAGGTAAATATGACTTCCTTGACTTAAGCAGTGCTTAGTACTAAATGCTAAAATCTCTTTTTCCCTCTCAGAGTATTGGCCTGGCCTCTCTTGGAGCCTCTGACGAAGACATTGAAAAATTGTCGACAGTGAGTATAAAGCATCTCACGTCTTATCATGCAAACTCCACATATGAGCTAAATAGCACTGAATGTTTCTTCCTGTGTGTTTTGAAGCTTTATTGGTTCACAGTGGAGTTTGGATTGTGTAAACAGGCAGGGACAATCAAAGCGTATGGTGCAGGACTGTTGTCTTCTTACGGCGAGCTGGTGGTAGGTGGCAGTCAGTAATTTAAGTAGATTTCAGCCTTGAATTCTTGTCGTATGTCATTAGCATTGAACATTTTTCTATTTCTTCAGCATTCACTTTCAGATGAGCCAGAGAGACGAGAGTTTGACCCGGACACTGTAGCTGTTCAGCCATACCAAGACCAGAATTACCAACCCGTCTATTTTGTGTCCGAAAGCTTCTCTGATGCCACGGATAAACTGAGGTCAGTTGCATCACAAATACTCCATTGCTGACCGTGCTGTTGGTGTGGCCATCTTATAAAATTCAGCCCGGTGTCATTGAATAATGTTACTATACCTAAATTGTTGCAAAAAGATTTTTACATGGCTCGTTGTACGTATCATGTCAGTTTCCTGGTGAAATGAACACTAGAGGTAATAAAGTAAACCGAAAGTGTCATAGAAGCACCCCAAAATGATGTATTGGCTTCAGCAAATAGTTTTCTATATTACATTTGCTTTGTAAGACACTATCGGCTAAGTTTATCGTTTAGGATAGGGAGGTTGGTTTTGTTGATTTAAAACTCAATTGGGGGGTGGCACAAAAAACTGGCTCAGTGGGCAGCACTGTTGCCTCACAGCAAGAAGGTCCCTGCTTTCAGTCCTGGCTCCTAGCCTTTCTTTGTGGTGTTTTGTGTTTGTGTGGGTTCCTCTGGGTGCTCTAGTTTCCCCCACAGTCCAAAAACATGCAGGTTCAGTGAACTGGACATTCAATATTGCCTGTAGGTGAGTTTTAGAGTGTGTATGTCCTGTGATGGACTGTGATGGCCCAAGACAGCTGGGATGGGCTCCAGCACTACCTGTGACCCTACATAGAAGATAAATGGATGAAAAACTCCGTAGAGCTTCACACAGAGGACATTTCACCACTGAACTACTGCAATACGTGTAATGAACAGCGTAAAGTCATTTTGCCAAAATTTCGCCACAGTCAAGATGAACTGAATTAATAAATTAATAAATGAATTTAAAATGCATCACAAACAAATTGATATTTCTTTGCATTGATTAAAACACTCCATAAGCAAAGAAAATGCTGACTAACTAAAGTAAAACAAAGATATTTAGGCTATTGCCTAATGAAATTAAATTAATATTCTCTCATCATTTACTCACACTCATGTCATCCCAGATGTGTATGACTTTCTTTCATCTGCAGAACACAAATTAAGATTTTTAGAAGAATATTTCAGCTCTGTAGTTCCATACAATGCAAGTGAATGATAAAAAGAATTTTTAAGGTCCTAAAAGCTCGTAAATGTAGCTTAATTGTAATTCAAGTGGTTTAATCCATGTCTTCAGAAGTACTTTTTTTTACTATCAATCTCCACTTTCACTCTCTTCTCTCCTAAGAGTTCTTCTTCTTTTGTTTTTGGTGATTCGCATCCTTCGGGTATATTGTCACCTACTGTGCATGGAGGCGAATGTATAGTAAAAAAATTACTTAAATTGAGCCTAAACCTACACCTATCATATAGCTATAGATTTAACCACTGGAGTAATGTGGATTATATTTAAGCTGCCTTTCTGTGCTTTTTGGAGCTTCAAAATGATTTGTATGGACCTGAAGAGCTGAGGTATTTTTCTAAAAATCTTTGTTTGTGTTCTGCAGAAGAAAGAAAGTCATACACATCTGGGATTGCATGAGGGTGAATAAAACATGGGAGCATTTTCATTTTTGAGTGAACTGTCTCTTTAAAAAAAACTCTTTAAAACACGCAGCAAGTGCAACAACAATTTCTTGCATTTATTTTAATCTTTAAATTTAAATTTATTTAAATGTACTTAATATATTCTTAACTGTGTGCAATTACAATTATTTATATAAAAATAATTGCAAGTACTGTATGTGTGTATTATTATTATTATTTTTTTTTAATCAGAGCATATGTGACCAGCATCAAGAGACCATTTTCTGTGAGGTTTGACCCATACACAGACAGCATAGAAGTGCTGGACAACCCATTGAAAGTCAAGTTAGGGCTGGAGTCCATTAAAGATGAACTCAAGATACTTACAGATGCCCTGAATGTGCTGGCTTGATTTTCCCGTGAGGACTGAATCATCTGTCTCGTTTCCTTCATGCTTCATATTTGACAGTTTTGTCTTTATCTTTTGTGTCTACATTCACATCTGCTGCTTCAGATGTTGTTGCTTTAAAAAGCCGAGTGCGAACCTCAAATCCTCACATTGGTACTGATTCCAAAAAACGTAATAGATCACTGTGTAAAAAAAACAAAACAGAAATTGTGTAATTTTTACTTGTTTTTTTTTTTTTTTTTTTTTTTTTTTTTAAATAGCACATATCAAATGTAAATCAAAGTTGTTAAAGATAATGAAGACAAAAGTTTAAGATGTATCTCTGGGTAATGTAGTTACTATATTAAATTAATAAAATATGTACAGTATATCATCAAATCTATATTAAAGGTGCTGTAAACTATTTTGGCTGTTCTAGAATAGCCACGCCCCCTCTTTCTAAAACCCCACCCTCCAAAGTTACCAAATGAGCTTTTTGAGACTGACATCCAGCAGAAGCAGTTGTCAAAACAACAGCAGCAAAATAGCGCCCTCAACTGATGACTGTTATGAGCAACATGGCTTAAAAATGGCATTAAGCCTCAATAATTCACTGCAACTACAATACTATGAGAATGCAAAAAATGATTGACAGGCAGAAAGCTTCTCATGATATCTCATGACACTTATTTCCGTAATATCTTTCAGGGAGTAAGACATTTTTTTGCATAACTTTCCATGAGAAAAAAAAAAACAAAAAACACTTACAGCACCTTTAACAATATAAAATCTGAATGTAGTAGTATTCCAAATATATTCCTAAAATATGTTGATCTGACGTATTCTCCTACAGATATTCTAAATATTTTATGAATACTGAAAATGCCATTATTTATCAAATAACACTGGTCTACTGATTGGAGCCTGTTTGTGTTTCTCTAGTCAACACAAAGACACTGTTTTGTCTTTGTAGTCAACACAAAATATGAATGTTAAAATCTCTGCATAATCTCTGTAAATAAAGTTCAAATGAACAAAAACTGTGTAGTGCAAACTGAAAATTACGTGTTATTAGAAAGTCATCAAATTGAAGCAACATATTTAGAGAATGTCAAATAATACATCTTTAAGCCTCCACCTTGTGTTTTTCTGTCTGATGTTATGTTCAAATGACACTTCGGTAGATGTTTAATAGTTTTACAAAACAAATAGATGATTGAAATTTTTCAAAACCTTACAAAAACAGCTAGACAGTTTTTTTATTTAAATAAAACTACCACCAGATGGTAGTCTAAGCATAAATGTGGGTGAGGCTTTTCCACACCAGCAATTCTTGGGTGAGCACATGCACATTATATGGTTATTGACAGTACAATGATGGGATCAGGTCATGAGCTTAGAGGTTAGGATTAGGGTTAGGTTAGGATTTTAGGATTTTATGCACAGTTAGTGGGAAAGATCAGCCATTTGAATACTCAACCAACCACAAAATACATCCTGCGAAAGTAGGAAAAACAATAGTGTCTGATATTCCGTCATTTACTCACCATGCCTGTGTTCCAAACCTAAACACTTATTTTTTGTTTTCTTATTCAATGGAACACAAACAGTAAGGAAATGTTTCCACACAATGAAAGTTAAACACACATTCTGTGTATCCCTATCGGGATCCATGGAAGAAAGAACAACAGGTTTGGAAGAACATAAGGGTGAGTAAACCATGACAGCATTTTTATATTATTATTATTATTATTATTATTATTATTATTTATGCCAATGGCATAAACTGACCTGTACAATGCCTCTTAAAGTGGATAATGATTTGTGCTGGATGGGCTGGTCTTGTATCACAGATAGTTCTATCCATTAAAGTGCATGGCTATGTGACTAAGATGAAAATGCTCCTTACTGAATGGATTGAATGATTTATCGCAAGGCCCTACAGATCTTTTGGGTTTCCTGCTTCCCTCATCTGATGGATAATAGGAGACAGAAGAAGAGAGGTTTAATGTCTTTATAATGGTGCTTCCAGTAACAGAGTGCATTGATAATTCATGCCAGCAGCCCCCCCCCCCCCCTTTTTTTTTGTTTCATTTGGCGCCATTTTTCGTCGTACCGGTAGGTGCACCATTTCCCCACTAGATTAAACAGGATCCCTGCTTCTCTCCAAGACTTCGTGCTTATTTATCATTGTTTTACACATTACAACGAATTTGCTGAGCAGAAATCATGTTGACATGTCATAATGAAATGTTAATTTCACAACGTTTAATTTTGAAATACTGATATTTAAATTGTGCCCGTTATTCTTGGGTTTGACACATTGTTAAAACATTCCAATTGGCTACCACAATTTAAGATGTTGATTTTTCAATTAAAGACAATTTAATTCTATATCCACCCTCCTTTCATTACATTTGAATTGGCTTGATCTGTGTCACTGTAGTCCAGTCACAATTTTGTATCATAAGTAATACTTAATCTTGATGGAATGTCATATTAAAGGAATATATAAGAATATATCGGACATTCCTTGGTGTTAACTTCACAGGATCAAGTTGATATACAACTACTTTAAAAGGTGTTTCTAGTAAGATACGAGTGATAGACTTTTTGGCCCTGCAATTCAGATTAGATGGAGACAAGTGCCCATGAAGAATAACATCTGCATCAAATAATGGCCCTTTTTGCTTTGCCAGGTGATGGATGACATTTCCAAGTAATTCAATCAAAGCAATTTAAGTTCAATTCAGGTCCAGCTAATTTCTCAATATCCTCTCAGTGCTCTGAATGGGTCAGCCTGCAAAGTGAATTACCATCATTACAGACACCATTCGCGTGAGGATCGATAAGGCAGGTGGATATCAGAGGAAATGACGGCATCAAGTGTTTTATGTTCACTCCATTGTAAAATTCTACACATCAACTGTCCTGGCATCAGTACCTAAATATGCTTATTTTGATGATGCCTGTGTTTCTGTAACGATTCACTCTGATTGATTTATTTACTTACTTTTATGTTGTTAAAATGATTTGGGATTAATAAGAAATCATTCAAATGTAACAGTTAAAACAAGTGACTTATTTTAAATAAAGAACATTGCTATATTTTAGGAAAACAGCTCCTGACAGCTGTGTTTTTAGATTGGAAAACAACATATGTCTGTTCAAGAGCGTTCCCTGATAGCACACAAACATCTCCTAGACGTCTATTTGATGTGTGCGTTTACATCTGGAAGATGTATTTTTTAGGTTGTTTGCTCATCTGCAATACATCTAAAAGACATTTCCTCTCAGATGTCAATAAGACTTTCAGTAGATGTCTTTGAGACGTTTATGATTAAGAATGTTTGTAAATCTGATCTTTTTAAGATGTTTAGCAGATGTTATTTAGAATCTGATGCTTTCAAGATGAAAAGATCTAAAACTAACTTCTCGGAGACGTATGTGTGCTATTTGAGTTTCACCTGGAAAGCATCACAATCTAATTAACATCTACAAAAGGTCTTAAAAAGATTCTAAATCATAAACGTCTCAAAAACTTCTGCTGTATGTCTTATTGACATCCGAGAGAAAACATCATATAGACTAATGGCAAATGAGCAAACAATTTAAGAAATACATTTTCCAGATGTAAACACACATCAAATAGACATCTGGGTATGTACACATGTACTATAAGGGTACGGGTATTTAATTTTCTAACACATCCCCTTACTGTTGAAAGATGAAATTGATTTAGTCCATGAATGAGGAGTCTAAATGTTTCCAAGTCAATTGCAAACCTATTCAGATTATTTTGCTAACTTGTTTGTGTACTTCATTGAAAAGAACCCTGATAGCACAAGTACTTCACCCAGATGTCTATTTGATATTTGTGTTTACATCTGGAAGATGTATTTTTTAGGTTGTTTTCTCATCTGCAATTCATAAGATAAAGCCTATTATAAGACGTTTCCTCTTAGATGTCCATAAAACATTCAGCAGATGTTTTTGAGACATTTCCAAAATGTCTATTTTAGATCTTTTCATCTGGAAAGCATCACAATCTAATTAACATCTGCTAAACATCTTAAAAAGATCAGATTTACAAACATTCTAAATTATAAATGTCTCATAGACATCTGATGAATCTCTTATTGACATCTGAGAGGAAATGTCTCATACACGTATTGCAGACAAGCAAATTGCCCAGATGGAAGACATATTTTTAAGGTTGTTTGCTCATCTGCAATACATCTATAAGATTTTTCCTCTGGGACGTCAATAAGACATTCAGTAGATATTTAATAAACATTTCCAAAATGTCTATCTTAGATCTTTTCATCTGGAAAGCATCACAATCTAATTAACATCTGTTGCACATCTTAAAAAGATCAGATTTACAAACATTTTAAATCATAAACATCTCAAAGACATCTGATGAATCTCTTATTGACATCCGAGACTCACTAATTGACATAGCTTATAGACAAACAATGTTAAAAATACGTCTTCCAGATGTTTACACACACACACACACACACACACACACACTCACACACACACACAAACACAATAGACATCTGGATGATGTATGTGTGCTATCAGGGTTATGTTTGTAATTTTGATCTTTTTAAGATGTTTAGCAGAAGTTAATTAGATTGTGACGCTTTCCAGATGAAAAGATCTAAAACAGACATTTTAAAAAACGTCTCAAAACATCTGCCAAATGTCTTATTGACATCCGAGAGAAAACATCTTATGTATAACAGATGAGCAAAAAAACTAAAAAATAGGTCTTCCATCTGGGTAGTTTGCTCGTCTGCAATACATCTATAAGACATTTCCTCTTGGATGCCAATAAGAGATTCAGCAGATGTCTTAGAGACATTTATGATTTAGAATGATTGTAAATCAGATTTTTATAAAGATGTTTAGCAGATATTAAGTAGATGATGTGATGCTTTCCAGATGAAAAGATCTAAAACAGACATCTTGGAGATGTACTTGTGTTATCTGGGAACTGACTCAAATGATGGATTAATTTGCGAATAGGGCATAGCTGATTCTAAACAAGCGACAGAACATATTTTAAAAAGATCCTAGCAAGTCAACAATAAGGCTAACGATAATGACTTACTGAGTAACAATAATCAATATTTACTCAATGACTCCCACTACAATTCCACTCAAAAAAGTAACAAAAAAATAAAAATAAAAAAACATTTAGTGGCTAGACTATCATTCGGGCTCAAGTCAGCTTGATGTCTGTATTTCTGTAATGATAAACTCTGACTTTTTATTGACTGGAATTTTGTGCAAATAATTATGGATTAACAATAAATAATAAAAATGTAATAGGCAAATTTAAATATTTTAACTAAACAATATTAATATATTTTAGGAAAACAACTTACTTGTTTCACATACACACACACGCGCACAAACACGCACGCACGCACACACACGCGCACAAACACGCACGCACGCACGCACACACACACACACACACACACACACACACACACACACACATGAAACAAGAATGTTGTTTTCCTAAAATATGTCAATATTTTTGGTTCAAATATTTAAATTTGCCTATAATTATGCCTATAAAGATCACAACATGATCAAAATATCAAAAGGCTATAAATATATAATATATAATAAATATATAAAGGCTATATATATCAGTATATTTAAATCTTCAGTTTTTTTGTGTGTGTTTTGTTTTTTTGTGCTGATCTTTTGATCGTGTTGAGATCTTGAAAAAATATTTTCAGCTTGGAATAAAGTTCTGTATCACACACCACCAGGGCACTCGGCCAGGTTAATGCTGGTGATTAAATGACCCCTTCTTACAGTCTTACCTCTCCTTATTGACATGCGCACTAGAGGGGGCAGCAGGAGGGGGTGATAAGGGGCGGGTTTGGGTATAAAATACTTCTCTCAGAGAACTTTTGCCTGTCGCCTGATTTTTGGGACAGCTCCACACAACACCAACTTGGAAAACTAAACCGACCTGCAATTTCTCAACCAAATACAACAGCGCAGCATTTTTAACATTACAGCAACTGTCATGGAGGACCAACTAAACCATAATTCTGTTTGCCACACCTGCTTGAGAACAGACAGTTACATAAATAAGGTAAACGAAAACAAAAAACAAAAAACACTCTCTTGGAATGCTTTAACAATCTTTCGCAGAACTTGGACAAATCTGGACATGATACAATGCATTAGTTAAGCAATGCAGAAGTTATCTTTTAGTAGAAAAAATTAAAAACAATCAGAAATAGACATGAATGGAAAACGGAGCGATTTCTATACATCGAGCAGTCTTCTCTTGCACGACCAGATGCACTTCAGTAATGCAACGGGAAAGTTTTGTTTGTTTGTTTTTTTTTACATTTGACACTTCATTCTTGATCCGCGCGCAGAAGGGAATTTGCGCGAGGGGGCGACAGCACTTTAAACGAGCGGGATTTCAGGACAATAATATGCTGAGTTGTGAGGAATGAGATAGCGGAGCATACTGAGAAGTCATGCAACTTGTTGGACGTTGTGTAAGAGGAGGAAGGAGGAGATAAAAAGCTCCCTTTGTCTTGTTTAAGCAATTCTTCCTTTAGCGTTCAGCAGATAATATAAAAATCGATATATGCATAATCCCTCAGTGTTTGGAGTATGATGAATTCAGTGCATTTAAGATAACAAGGAAGATGCTCAGGAGAACAGATCAGCAGATGTTTACACCATAATATGTTACAAGGCATAATTTAACATAGTGTATTTGAGTAGTATTAAATTAACTAAAATGGATGTTATGTATCCATGCCATTCAGTCATCCCACTGTACATACTGCATGTGTATACTGTTTTTGAGCAGATAATTAAAAGTCGATGACCATGGACATGTCAGTCTCAGTGTTTGAAGAGTTTTTTTTCTCTTATTAACTAAAATGTATGTTATCTCCCCAGGTCGTACAGATGTACTGGTCTATAAGGATGCCCATATGCATACTGTTTTTGACACTATACGCCTTTGAGGTCGCTTCAGCCGAAACTTTATGTGGCGGAGAGCTTGTGGACGCGCTACAGTTCGTGTGCGACGGAAAAGGTTTCTATTTTGGTACGTATATTAACAGATAACTTATTTAGACCTTATTCAGAGTAGCGCCATGTTTGATTTTTGACGGGAATTAAAGCGAGTCTGTGAGCGACAGATTTATAAGCTCGGGTGGTCGTTGTTTAAAGTGATGTTGATCGTTCAGCTGACTAAATAGAGGCAAAACCTCTCCCTCACAAAAAAAAAATATTTGACAAAAAAATAAAGAAATACAAATTAGATGTGATCTAGGACATTTTTACAGCTTTATAAAGGAGGCCATTGTACTGTACATTGAACTGTAAGTCTATCCCTTGCAGCCTTGTTTTCACTCCTTTCAGAAATCAAATATGGCGCCACTCTGAATAAGGTATATAGAGCTGTTCAGGTTGTAGTCCAAAAACCCAGAAGTTAAATAGCATGGGTTCCCTCAGAATTTTCCTATGGGGTTTTATTATGGATTTATGAGTAAAATAAGGTCTGTGGTTAACATTACTTTAAGATACTTGGATTTTTTGTTATACAATGTAAATTACAAACAATCGTACCCCAAATGTGAATTTTGAAGTCGCCAGCTCATTTAAAAAAGTTGCTAGATAAAACTACAACGGTTTTCCAATTTCAATCAGGGATGCTCACTTACATGCTTGTGGTATTTCCTTTTCTAGCAACTTAATTGCAACATACTTTTTATTAACCCAGTGGCTTCAAAATGTATGTTTGATGTATGATTGTGTGTAATTTATGTTATAGAACAAAACATCCAAGTATCTTCAAGAAATGTTTACCTTGCATCTTATCTTACTCATAAAATGAAAAACCCCATCATAAACACCCATAAGAAATTCCCGATACAGCCCATGGGGAATTAGCCCTCCAGGTTTGCCTACAAATTGATGCAACAGCTGAACAGCTCTACTGCGATGTTCACTGCCCATTGCTTTGATGCACGCATGATGTCGTGAATGGTCAGCTGTTCGCGCAATGTCTTGGCAAAATGTGCTGACTGGGCGCATTCTCTTGCAATATCTGTGATTGCATATGAAAGGGATGCTAAATGGGCCACAATGGCCTGGTTGTTTACTTGCACATTCCGCCAGGAAAGTAATAGTACCCAAGTGGCATTCCATTCACCTCTCCAAAAATGTTCCCAGGCTACATTCATTTGAAAAAAAGTTGTTTTTTCCTCATACACAGCTGAATAGATTGAGACAGCTTCATTACTAGATACTTAACAATATTTTCATACTATGTCAATGCAATGGTTACATATTGTACAACCAAGATTATAGTATTGCATGTTGATACGACTGCTGATCGATTGTACACAGCTTGCATACACAGAGGGGGTAAAAAACACAACTTTTTAAATATTTGTCGTCTTCCTCCCGCCAGCTCTGACAAACAGACAAGGCCTTTGTGTTCTTTTGGCCGCAGAAGCCTAACTGCCCAGAAAGATCATTATCCAATTTGGGCCAGCACAGATCCCCCCCCCCCCATCCATCCACCAATTCCACTCTTTTTCCATGTTTCCAGTCCTACTATTAAGAAATTTCTTGTCAGATCATTGTAACTGTGAGAAGTGCAAACCGTTCATAGAATATTTGACTGAAAATCAATTGTTCCATCCTTTTTTCCTGTCATCCCCCATTGCTGTGTCCTGTATCTTCCATCATTCATGCCAAGTCTGTATTTGCACCCTCCCCCTTGCCACTGTTCATGCTCTCTTTATCTTTGCTGAGCTGGCAAAGGACAAGGTCAAAGAATAGCCACCATTTTTATCATTTACTCATCCAAATAGAAGCATAGACTTTTGCCCTTTCACTCTTTGGCTGTGTTTATTTTTTTATTTTCTGTGCCTTAGAACATATTGCAGAGTTGCCGGTGAATTCTTCAAAACTAATTTCGCACAGCCCAGTTAGACAACATAATGAGATACATTTGAACGAGAAAACAAATAAACAGACAAACTTTTTTTGCCACAGATTTCAGCTTTATACACCGCAGATGTGTTACAGTCCAAAAAACAATTAATCAACAATCAAATCTACTTTGACAATTGACTCAGGGCAGTGTAGCTTGATTTATATTGACTTGCTTGTAGGGTCCTGTTGTAATATTGTATGGCAAGTCTTTGAACTAACAGTTTTGAGTTTAGATTGATCTTCCTCTTGTTTAGTCTGACATGTGACCAGAGAAAAAAAATTGTTTTCTTGAGAAGCAGCATATAAGATATTGAGACTTGCTTTAAGAGAATGTATATTAAATATAAGTGTATTTTGTATATTAGTGTATTTTTTCACTTGGTTATATTTTGCGAGTGCAGTAAAGACAAAATATACTTCTATTCAAGATCTATTCTCTAAAAGCAAGTCTAAATATCTTATATGCTGCTTCTCAGGTGAATGCACATTTTTTAAAGAATTTTTAGATATTTTAAAATATTAGCATTTTTAATATTATAGTCAACATTCTCAGATACAATATTTTTCTTCTGCAGTATAGCTGCTAAAGTAAATGTACACTGTTTTAAAATGAGTTTTAGATATTTATATTGGAAAACAAGCCAAAACAAAAATATATTTTGATGTTGTGTATAATTTCTTCACAATAAGAAATGCACAATGACACATATATTATGATTCAATAAATTGCGAGCCATCATGTTATAATCTAGCTGCGGCAACTGCACGCTTGAGGGATGAGCATCCCCGCGACTGAGTGTTCATCAGCCGGGTGCAGTTTCAATCTCTTCCCCTTTAGACCAGGTCACTTCATGCGACTCAAAGAAGCGGTGCTGACTGCACAGAGAAATGCCAGTTTCAGAGTTTGTAGTTATTTACATGACCTCCTGTATTATTTGAACTTTATTAAAGCTATAACGCATTAAACATAACTGCATTTATGATGTAACGGCAGGGTGTTTACTTTAAAGTTTTGCTTCAGTGGAGCGGCAGCTCCAGCTCCAATTATTTCACAACGAGAGTGCTTCTGTATTTATTTATTTTGTATTTTTCCATTTGAATTCTCTCATACTTTGCGATCTACATAATTTTAAGCTGTTTGTAAAGTCTGGACTGTGTGCTGTGTAATTCTTCCTCTCCTCAGTCAGGTGTGAGCTGCATTGCTGCTCTCATAAGTCATCATTAGAGTTTAATGTGATCTCATATTACATTAAATGAGATCAAATGACTATTCGACAATGACAATATTTGTCAACAATTTTTTATTGACTAATCCTTTTAGCCCTACTACCCATGCTGGCCAAGCTGGTTTTTGCTGGTTTAAGGCAGTCTCCCAGCCAGGCCAAACTGGTGCTCAGCTGTTTTAACTGGACAGCCAGCTGTTCTCCCAGCCTGAACAGCTGTCTGTTTGATGTGTGTGTTTACATCTGGAAGATGTATCTTTTAGATTGTTTGCTCTTCTGCAATATGTCTATAAGACATTTCCTCTCGGATGTCAAAAAGACTTTCAGCATATGACTTTGAGACAATTATTATTTAGAATGTTTGTAAATCTGAACTTTTTGAGATGTTTGGAAGATGTTACCTCTTCAGCAGACATCTCAGAGTAACCCCTTCAAAACCAGCCAACAGGCCAGGCTGGAGACCAGCAAACCATGGTTTAAACTGTCTTTTTCCATGTTGTTCATGAACTGATTATGTTTATTTCTTTGCCTGCAGTTCAACCAACCAGGTCGCTCAGTAAACAACCCCCCAAAAAGCGTGGGATAGTGGAGGAATGTTGTTTTAGTGGTTGTAACCTAGATCTGCTAGAACAATACTGCGCTAAACCTGGCAAGTCAGAGAGGGACGTGTCTGCGACTTCGCTACAGGTGATCCCTGTGATGGCAGCATTAAAACAGGTATGTTGACTGTGGGATAACAAAACAACTCTCTAGTAGCTTATCACAACTCACCATCTTGAACATTTTGTGCAGTTTCTGCTGAACACATGCAACCTGTCATGTGGGTTAAAAGAAAACTGTGAACAAGTGTAAGGGCTCTGGATCTTGTAAGCAAGATTTGGCACAAAACTGTTGACCAAGTGGAAAATTATATGATTCAAGTTAGAGGTCATCTATAGGTCGAATTTTTACTGTCATTTTCCATCACAAAACTGGATTTGTGAACAAAGTCTCCCAAAAAAGGCCTGGGTAATTGGACATTGGGTACGAAGAGTACTATGTCTTTATGTCCTTTTTGGCCATTCTCCATTCTGAGGTCCTTGTAGTTTTTGTTGAGTTTCATTGTTTTGCCAATTAAAACGTTGTGTTGATAGCCAATAAAACTGGAACTGTTATAGTTGAGATCATGATAAGAGAGTTTAAAGTGGTTCTCTGTGTCGCCAGTGGTTTCAGATCAGCCATCATCCTCTAAATGAATGGACATTTGGCAAAATTGCTTACCTCAAATTCTTTAGTTTTGGTTGACCAAGCTTGTTCAAATTATGAACTTGAGTTGATCCTACTTTGAGAAACAAGCATCAATGTATTTGATTACACAACAGAAATAATCTTCATTCTGAAAGTGTCTGTTATAATTCTACTGGTCTCTGTAGACATCTTCTAATGTTATTTTTGTCATTGCAATAGGAGGTCCCAAGAAAACACGTGACCGTGAAATATTCCAAATACGATGTGTGGCAGCGAAAGGCTGCCCAGAGGCTACGGAGGGGCGTCCCTGCCATCCTGCGAGCAAAGAAATTTAGGCGACAGGCGGAGAGGATCAGTGCCCAGGAGCAATTCCACCACCATAGGCCTCTTATTACACTGTCCAGCAAACTGCCGCCCATCCACCTTCCAACAGAAAACTATGTCAGCCACAAGTGAACCTGGGGTCATTTGCACAGAGTTGATAAAAAAAGACTTGGGGATGAAAGCTTTTTGTCTCTGACGTCATTTCTGTGTCAGTCTTCTTCAACCCTCCTTCCTTCCCTACCAGACGTGCTCACATGCTCTTCCAGTTTCAATGCTCGCTGTTTCACTCACCAACAAAAAGGCACAACGTAAATGAGAGAAAAAAGTATGCGACAATGACGCCGTGGAACGTTTCGCCAGTTTGGTGGACATTGGAAAATGAGGAACAGCTAGCATGAAAGAAACCATTCCTCTGCAATCTCCTGAGACTAAAGTATCGCTCTTTTAGTCCTTTTACGTATTAGTTTGCACCTCTAACTATAAAGGGACATCCACACTGTAAGGAATTGTTGCAAAATTAGATTCCTGTTCCAGCACCTTGTAATCACAAATGAAACGCAGAGAAGAGTCTGCGAATTGCACATCACCACGGATTACGTCAAAGTTCTTGTTGAGTAAATAAAAAAGGCACTATTTTTTTATGGACTATGAACGTGTAGCTCAAAAAATTTCATGGTGCGAGCTTTGGGAATGGACTCAAAGGAGAAGGGGTTGAAAAGAATGTTTTTTTTTCTTTTGAAAAATTATTAAACTTTCAGTTTTAAGGAAAGTGTGACTTTTGAAAAAGAAAGCAGGAGCATATTGGCTGTGGGGGATATCACTGCATGCAGATGTGTCTTTTGTTGAGACATACGACACAACGTATGCCTTTGGTCCCGGAAGGAGAAGTGTGGGGTTGCTGAAGGGAGCATGTTCAAATGCCTGGACATCTACTCTGGCTGCACAGAACCCCTGCTTTGCACTGCAGGAAGAGGGACATTATGACCTTTAAAAAGTGGGATGTTTGTATTTTCTATGTTCTATTTTGTGAAAATGCATCAAGGAAAAAATTAAAAAGTTCAGTTTCTGGTACCGACATTCTCTTTGTGGCAAAATAGGCTTTGTGTATTTGTAACGTTATTTTACAGTTCTGAAAGAAAGGCACAAATATCAATTAAAAGGGAAAAAACGCAATAATGTCAACTAACATATATTTTTAACGTTTATCAGTAGTGTCCACATGCTTTTGCCTGAAAACAAATACTTGAATATATATATATATATATATATATATATATATATATATATATATATATATATATGTATATATATGTGTATATATATATATATTCATTAAATGAAATAAATATGTATATATATATATATATATATATATATATATATATATATATATATATATATATATTATTATTATTCGTTTCCAGGGACATCATGTAATATTCTTTTAGTCTGAGCTGTATCTTGCGTAATGAGCCACCAAGCTTCTTTTTGTTTGTTTGTTTAAGTACAAATATGGGCACTGTATAAAGGCATTATTTATTTTGTTATAAAATTATATATATATATATATATATATATATATATATATATATATATATATATATATATGTATATATAAATTAATCCAAATACAGTAATATACATAGCACTGATGCTCAACTGATGGATTTTATTTTATATATGCTCTCTTTCCCCCCATTTTACATATAAATGCTTTTATTTTAGAAGCTTTATACCCTATATATATATATATATATATATATATATATATATATATATATTTATCATTTGGTTCACCACAGCTATTTTAAAATCAATATTTTAACAGCAGCTGTTGCCTGGATCGCTTAGGCATGTTGTAATACAAAAATAGGCACATACTCAGAAGACTCTCCCTCACGCATGTTCTTTTTTTTATCTGCCAAATGGATCTCTGTTTATTTATATACTATGATTGTACACAAGCCACTACAGTTAAAGCCATTTTCTATTATTTTTTGCTTCTCAGAAGTATGGTGGGTTGAGAGGAGCTTGATGGTGTTGTCCTTGGTTTATTGTTTCCTCTTGTTGCTGAGCAATTGAGAAACAAATCCATTATTATGTCACAGAGATCAATTATGATGTCATCTTTCAACAATATGCCCTAAATTCTAACATTATTTCCTTTTGGTAGGGGTGTTTTTTCAAGTCCTCCATACATCTCCATCTCAGTTATTGAAGGGCTACTGTACTAAACAGTACTTCAAATATTTACCCTAATTCTCAGGAAATTTCAGTAGATTTGAGTGAAAAGACCTTGGGTTAAAGTTGACTCTACTGATTGTCAAGAAGTAGGACCATTTGCCAACCTAATACATGGTTGGTATATTATTTCATGTAGTTTCTAAACCAAGAACTAAGGACAACCATCAGATATAGTTTTTTTTTTATGTGCCCCAACTTTAGGTCTTGAAAATGATACTTAGTTCCTTGGAGGTCTAAGTGCCAGCAGTGTAACCTTCTGCCTTGATAATCCAATATTTATCTGATTATTCATATCAGTTACGACGAAGCAGTGCAATTATCGTAATTATTACTTTCATTATTTTTTATTATCCGAACATCTCATATTTCTGGAGACGATTGCAATTTCTTATTATGTTATTCCTGCATGGACTGCATTCACTATTGTTTTCTGTAAAACCGGTTTTGCAACTTTCATACATGCGCTAAAACAAAGGGATCCTTTGCCTTTCACTGGCAACAATTTAATATCGATAGCCCACGCAGCCAGTGTGTATTTTAATTGATTTAACCTCTGCACGCTAGAATGTCCGAAATGCACAATTCATGTACTTTCATTTTTAATATCAATAAAAAACATTTTATCAAACATGTTTCAATCGTGTATAAGTGTGTTTTTGCTGATGTGCACCATAAATGTTTTATTACATTTTTAAGGTCTACAAAGAATTTCCTTGATGCTTTTAGCGTCTTTTCTGCACTGGCTGATCTGCAGAAGGTAAAAGTGTGCCAACGAAACAAAATGCACTAAAATGTGACTAAACTGTGAGCAACTGACATGGGAGTAGATGCACGGCAGGCAGTTTGCTCTGCACGCTAGAGTTCAACTCCGAATTCAAGTCAAGCAAACTCTTATCAAAACTTAGGCAAAACATTGTCAATTAAACATGCAGTAAGTTCAATGTCAAACTTTTCTCTTTGTGACATTTAAAGTGTTTGTTCTCCTATAAATGAAAATTCTGTCATCATTTCAACTTTCATGCACACACTTTCAGGCTCTGTCTCACTCTCATACTACCTAAATAAATCTCATGCAAAATAACTAGACAATGTAATTCAGTGTAAAATAAATAAAACATACCTCTGGATTTAATACTTTGTAGAGCTACCTTTTGCTTTAATGAAAGCCATCAGTCTGTTTGGATACAGTATATCTCTACTAGCTTTGCACACCTAGATTGGGGAATATTTGCCCATTCTTCCTTGCAGAATTGTTCGATTTCTCTCTTCAAGTCCATCCACGAGTTTTCTATTGGATTTAAGTCAGGGCTCTGACTTGCCCAATCAAGGATTTTGACCTTCCTATCCTTAAGCCACTGCATTGTTTTTTTTGGTAGTGTATTTAGGTTCTTTGTCATGCTGAAAGTTGAACCACCTGCCCATCTTCCGTTATCGAGCAGGCCACAGATTTTCGTCAAGAATTTAGGTTTACATTGCAGCATTTCGATTAAAATAATTGTGATTAATCGCATATGTATTTTTTTTTTCCGTCAGATTATGAAAATGCTGAAATTTTATATATACGTCTTTTCCCATCAAAATTCATTTATTTCCTTCTTAACAAAAGAAAACAGTATGTAACATAAAGTTATGTTATTATTTCCCAAATAAAGTATTTTACAATATAAAGATAGAAATGCACTAAAATAGCACCAATTCAAGTAACATTAAACGTTTCTAAGTGGGAGTTTAAAAGTCTAAGTGGGAGTTTGACTAATGAAAGAACTAGTGTCCCCAAAGGTTGCATATTCATTGCAGTAGAGCGCAACAGCGTCCTGGAAGTACTGCATTTCCCCCATTAATTTCTTCCATAGACTTTTAATAAAATCCTTCATAAAATTGTTGTGAGCCATGAACCAAACCAACCAACCATATAGGAGAATCACAACATCACAAACTTTGTTTTGAAGAAATAAATATTTGAAAATTGGACATAAAGAAAAAGGTGGTGAAATTGGACATAAAGAAAAAGGTACAAGGATGTGTGCTTACTGTCTTTCATGAGAGCACATAAAGCAATCCCATGAATCCTTGCAAATAATGTCATTGAATAAAAAACTATGGGAATATATAAAACTATTGATTATAGGTTGTTGATTATAAGTATAGAAACAATATATTTTATGTTTATTTCAAAATATTCTGATATGTACAAATATTAATAAGTAGTTTAAGGGTGAAGAGAGAATGACTCGATTACGTCTTTCACAGTGCATCATGGGAGCACATGGTCGATCCAAGACATGTTTTGCTGGTTTTGTTGGCCGTGGTTCTCTGATTGGTGTATTTTTCACTGCTGTACCATGGATGATGTAGATGTTTACATTAATTCTGCTATCAAAAACTATTTTTAACAATGAAGTTGAGATAACGCAGACTATGAACAACCTTGTAGCTCTCGGTAGGTCAATCTTTAAAGTTTTATATGTTATCGTTGAAAATCAATTAGTCTATGGGATACATTAAGGGGATTTTTACTTCCAGAGCCAGACTCTTGTGCTCTGGTTCTAGAAGTAATTGGCATTTAATATCTTAAACTCTCATCCTCCACAATATTAATCTGCCATTAGACTGTGTCTATCCGCTTTCCTAGAGCAATCGTGAAGCTGCGTTCATGATTCTCGTCAGGGCGTCAATGCCAGCGTCCAGCTTTGATTTGACCTACACATGAAAAGCACTTGCAGAAAAAAATGTCTCATTCTGCATTTTGTTGATAGTTTAGACTTAGCGTGCATCTGTGTCAATTAAAATGCACCTTACACAGGCTGCAAAATACTTCAGTCCCATCTGGGCTTGTTTTGTACATCAAATAACGATAAGAGTTTGGTCACGAGACGCGATGAGAAGCAATAATGTTTGATATTATCGACATAGCCGCCATCTTTCAGTTCTTTATAAATCATTGGTGAACTATTCCTAAAAATGTTATTGTGTTAATTGAAAAATTACAAAGAGACTTAAGTATAATGAAAATAGTGAGCTGAGTAGCTTGTCATTTTAGGTGCAATATTCCTTTAAGATGAATCAGCTCAAGTTTCTGTAATTGGGTCGTCTGTTTGAGCGGCACTGCTCTGCAGTCAGCCTTTTAACTGTCCTGAACAGCTGAATATGGAGTACTTACTTGAAGCCTTTTAGATTCCTTTTAACTGTCAGAGTAAATGCCTGCACATTAACCCATAGAGCACAAGTGTTTGACAGATCAACTAGTGAACCATTGCGGCAGGCAACCTGGCATGTGTGTTTGTAACATGCTGTAATGATGGAAGCATCCAATATAGTCTGTGAAGATGCTGGAATAGCATTACATGGCGATAGAAAACATTAAATGTTGCAAGACGACAGGTGACCTGCTTGTTTAATTAAGTGCAGTGTGGTGGTTTAAATATTAACAAGCATTTAAAAAAAAATCCATTTCCCTGCAATAGTTAAATAATATTCTATTAGAGACCAGTGTCTTTACAACATGGATAAATATTTAAAAATGTAAACTGTCATTCAAAGGCCGTGTATTCAATGAACCTGTGCAAGTCACTGAAAATATACTGTATTTCCTATAATTCTCCATTTCTCAGGACACATATGTAAAGAAGATCATGCTCACGGGCAAGGAAGAGGCGAGAAACCGGCTTGACATACAAATGATAGTTTAATGGTAAACTCATTAATATATATATAAGTAAGTGCGCCAACACACACACATTTTAATTGTTCTTTTTTTTCCCTCCACCTTGCCACATTCCTCCCTCGTTCTTTCAGGCTGGGGAGCCCCTGGCCTGACGTACACCGCCCCCCCCCCCCCCCCCCTTTCCCCTTGGGGGAGGCACCTCCCGCGCGGTCTGCCGGCAGGTCATCCCCATCAACCTGGACGAGGGAGGGGGCAAGGGGAGGGAAAAAAAAGAACAATTAAAATGTGTGTGTGTTGGCGGGGGGGGGGGGGGGGGGGTTGGGGGGGGGGGTTTACTCTTGCAACAGTCCCCCCTAAAACCACTACAATTTAAAAAGGAGAGGGAAAAGGCCAACGCAGAGTGGCAGCGAAAGAGACAGGAGAGAGAGATTTAAAAAAAAAAAAAACTTACTCACTGGTTCTCCGATACGCCGTAGCTTGTTCCTCGGCCACTCCTCCACCCTCTAATGGATGACAGCCGCACCTCTCCAGGCAGATCCGAGGCAGTCCTCCAGCCCCTGGTGGACGGAACATCCGCCGTGTTCTCGGGGAGCCGAAGGGGTCTCCCCTGCCCCTGGCAGCAGTTCTCCCACTCCAGGCGGTCGGTCGCGATCCCCTCCCCGCTCGCGGACGGCGGTCTCCAACCTCTCCGCGTTTCAGCGGCTGGTAGGGGCATCCTCCGCCCCTGGCAGCGGCCCTGACCGCTCCAGGCGGTCGGCTAGGAGCCCCTTCTCCCCTCGCGGTCGGCGGCCGTTCCTCCGCGTCCAGGCGGCTGGGCTCCTCGTCCCCCGGCAGATGACCGCGGCTGCTCCATTGGGGTGGACGGTAGTGGCGAGAACTCTACTACGGCGTATCCCTCTTCCTTCCTGGGTTTTGGCACCAATGTAAAGAAGTTCATGCTCACAGGCAAGGAAGAGGCGAGAAACCGGCTTGACATACAAATAATAGTTTAATGGTAAACTCAAAAGACAAACACACAGGACGACGGACATGTCCGTAAGGATCTCTCTCTCTCGCACCGCCCTCTGCGATCGGCCTTTATCCCTCTTGGTGGCTTGATTAGCCTAATACGGGACCGGGCGTGTCGAGTCACGACCCGACCCCGCCCTCCACCTTGCCTCAACATAATAAAACAGAAACACAGGAAAACAGATGATATAGCTCCATGTTCTACCAGGCTAATGACTGAAAGTGAAGTTCGTTATCGATGTAATAATGAATTTTTTTACACTTTCTAAAAAGTGGTAAAAAAAAGCCTGTGCAACAGTCACCATCATGCTACGGTATGGCAGTTGCCAGGGCATTGCTTTGCAGTTGCTAAGGTATTCTGAGTTTTTAGCATGTTGGCATGCAGTTGCTAGAGTGTTACTTAGTAGTTGATAGAGTGATGTATGCGGTTGCAAGGGCATTGCTATGTGGTTGCTAAGGTATTCAGAGTGGTTTTAACATGTTGGCATGCGGTTGCTAGGGTGTTAATAGGTAGTTGCTGGGGTGATGTGTGCAGTTGCTAAGGCATAGCTAAGGTATTCTAGGTGTTTTATCATGTTGTTATGCAGTTGCAAGTGTGTTTACTAAGTTGTTTCTAGAGTGTTGTTGGCAGTCGCTAAGGCATTGCTATGCAGTTGTTAAGGTATTCTGAGTGTCTTTCTAGCATGTTGTCATGTGGTTGCTAGGGTGTTAATAGGTGGTTGCTGGTGTGAAGTGTGCGTTGCTATGTGGATGCTAAAGTATTTGGAGTTTTTTCTGCATGTTGTTATGTGGTTGATTGGGTGTTACTAAGTGGTTGCTAGAGTGTTGTAGGTGGTTGCCAGAGCATTGCTATATGGATGCTAAGGTATTCGGAGTGTTTAAGCTTGTTGTTATTCGGTTGCAAGGGGGTTACTAAGTGGTATCTAGAATGTTGGGGGCAGCTGCCAGGGCATTCATTGCAAGTCACTAAACATTATATATATATATATATATATATATATATATATATATATCTTCTATAATTCTCCATTGTACAGGGTGCATAATAAAACAGAAAAAAGACAGATGACATAGCTCCATGTTCTACCAGGCTAACGACTGAATGTGAAGTGTGTTATCGTTCTAGCAACTTGATTTTTACACCTTTTAGAAAGTAGTAAAAAAAAAGTGAGTGGTGCTTGTCCATCCAATAGTCACGTCACAATGTTATGGTGTTGTTGGCAGCTGCCAGGACATTTTTTTTCAGTTGATAAGATATTTTGAGTTGTTTTACTGTAGCATGTTGGCATGCAGTTGCTTGGGTGTTAATAGGTGGTTGCTAGGGTGAAGTGTTCAGTTACCATGGTGTTGCTATGCCACTGCTAAGACATCCTAGGGGATTTTTAGTATGTTGTTATGCGGTTGCTTAGGTATTCAGATTGCTTTTCTCCTTTTGGTATGTGGTTGTTAGGGTGTTACTAGGTGGTTGCTGGGGTGATGTGTGCGGTTGCCATGGCGTTGCTCTTCAGTTGCTTATTGTTTTTAGTATTACTGTTTTTAGCTTTTAGCATGTGTTTATGTCCTTGCTAGGCTGTTCTTAATTGGTTGCTAGGATGTTGTTGGCGGTTATCAGGGTGTTGCTATAGAGTGTATTTTGCACATTAATTAAGGTTGCTAGGGTTTTTTGGGTGGTTGTTTACTGGTCAAAAGTCTTTGATATTATGTTGTTTAGATATGACTCGGTCCCCCCTTCTAATGTAAATGAATACTGTAAATCTGACAACTTAGAAAGGTAATAATAGCACACCTCTTTTCAACAAGCCACTAGCCCTTAATGTGAACAATTGTGTGATCTTATAGTGAGCAACATCATAACCACCTCTGTCAGCATATGTCACTCCCTATAGCTCTCAACCACAATTTCGCTCCATAATACAGAATGTCATTCTATTGTTTACAAGTCAGAAACTATGGTTACATAATTAGGAAGCCCTCCTCACAATACTGGTTGATTAGGAACTGACAATTAGATCACTTTGTGGAGCAGTGAAGAAATACAATCTCGCCTTTATGTGGTCCTCCTGCTGAACAAACACAGCTTTTGGCTGGGATGTGAAGTAAAATAGGTTTCAATATGGAAAAAATAAAAGCAAAACCTCCACAAATTTAGTTAGTTTTAATCTTCAAACAAAGTGCAAAAATAAAAAAATATCATGGCCATTTGAAAAGTTTGCTTGGCTAACTCTGAAGTGACCCCCTTTTGCTTCTTTGGACACTAGAGCAATTAGAGGAACTTGGAGAGGAATTCCTGGCCACGCTCTACCCCAAGAAAACTGCCGTTAGCTTTTCTGGCCAGGCCAAAATCTGTCAGCCACTGCCAGTCCACTTTCAATAGTTGGCCAGAGCTCCAAAACATCCCGTGTGTCCGATCAGCCACAAGTAACGCTTCTGAAAGCATGCACTTTGGCCAAGTCTTATCAGCGAGCAGGACCTCTATGCACCAGCCTCCAGCTCACAGAAATCATGAGGGTTGATCCTGCCCACATGTATTCAATAGCAACTGGTTCTGTTATTTTTATTTGTTTCCAATACAGGGAACTGGTTCAACCTCTCTATGGGTCATTCCTTTTATACAGTGGATTTTGAGCCTATGTTTTTCCATGTTAAAATTCTTTCTCATATCTTATCTTAATATGCAGAGACAAATGACCAAAGATCAGCCATTTAACTTGCTATCTGTTAGAAAATCAGCTCACTCTCATGTGACATGTTAAGTCAATTGGCTCACATGGTGTAAGCTGATTGGTCCTCTGACTTGTTATCGGGTAGCTAATCAACTTGTGTCTCTCTCTATGTCTAACATTTAAATGGCTTTGTTTTACAGATAAGCTGGTTTCTCTGCAGCACGTTGCGAGTTTTCTTTGAACCTCACATCCACTGCAGCTTCCACCTGCCTAGATCTGCTACATTGTGATTGTTTGTTATCTTTTGTGTAGCAGCATGCAATACATACTTGATGTAGCCAAATGTAGCATGTCTTGTGTTTTTGTCTAATTGTGCAGCAACACCAGCATGTCCACAAGTTATCTTACTATGCATATATATTTTCAAGAAGTAGCAAGTCTTTGTACTTGTTCTGCATCAGCAGCATCATCATTAGCAGATCTAGTCCGCCAAGACCAATATCCTATCAAAATATCATACCCACATTCACATGCTAAATCTTTACTTGTTATAACTGAACTTAAGTAAGCCATTTGTATGTTAACTGAAAATGTGCACACTGTAGCACTATCAAAACCCAACACCAACCCGACACCGCAACATTAGGTCAACCAATGGTGTGAGTTTGGGGCAGGACCACCTGTTTGGTTAACCAATTGAAGACAGGAAGAGTGTTCGGGAAAACAGTTTCGGAAACCAATTTGCTGCTAACTATCAAAAATTAGCTTATTAAAAAAAACAGACAACATATGAAATCAGCATTTACATGAGATTTGAAATAATTTGATTATTCTCTGCTTCTGATGTCAAACATCAACAGTCATGTGCACAACACTTTCTCACATTGGATAAGCCGGTAAGAACCAGTGTAAATCTTGTCAACAATATTGCTAGCAAAAATGTTTGTTGATGAAGGATTTTTTGATTATGTCAATGATAATGACAACAAGACATAAAAGAAGCATCATGACAATAATCAAACAGTTTTAATGAAAACATTTAATTACTACTTTAAATCTTCACCGATCAGTCACAAAATTAAAACTGCCTGCCTAATATTGTGTATGTCCCCCTCGTGCCGCCAAAACAGCACAAACCCGCATCTCAGAATAGCATTCTGAGATGCTATTCTTCTCACCACAATTGTCCAGAGCGTGTATTGTAGACTTTGTCAGTTCAAACCAGTCTGGCCATTCTCTGTTGACCTCTCTCATCAACAAGACATTTAGTCCACAGAACTGCCACTCACTGGATGTTTTTGGTTTTTGGCACCATTCTGAGTAAATTCTAGAGACTTTTGTGTGTGAAAATCCCAGGAGATCAGCAGTTATAGAAATATTCAAACTAGCCTGTTTGGCACCAATAATCATCCATGTGATTATCTAATCAGCCAATCATGTGGCAGCAGTGCAGTGCATAAAATAACACAAATACAGATCAGGAGCTTAAATTTTTGTTCACCACAACCATCAGGATGGGGGAAAATGTGATCTCAGTGATTTGGACCTTGGCATGATTGTTGATCCCAGATGGGCTGGTTTTGATTATTTCTGTAACTGCTGATCATATTTAACTGTACCAGCCAGTGATATTCTATCTTGTGCTTCTCACCTGGTGAGTGTAACAGCAAGAGAACAGTTTTAAAGCAAAAAGGTAAGACTGACTGTATTTAAGATGACAACACTGACCATCAAGCTTCAAAAATAATATTAAAGCTGCAAGCAGCAATGAAAGGGCCCTCGCACCCTAGGGCACATTGGGGCTGCTCTACCAGGGGACTGTCACTCCAAAATTTTTTTTTGCATTTTTTAGCACTTAAATGTTGTTAAGAGTGTATCACAGCGTAAAACATGTCATTTCCTGTTTCCAGTAGGTGGCGCTATGACTATAACTGAATATTGCACGTAGATGTATTCAGGCCAGGACTATTATCAAACATGTGAAGTTTGGGGCAGATTGGACATTGTATGTATGAGTTATAACAACTTCCTGTTTCATGGCAAAACATCAAATTTTGTCAGACTGTCACGGCCACGCTGTATAGTGAAAACTCAAAATCTTCACAATTTAGCATCGCCAAGGCCTTTAGATTGTTGAGTTTAGGGCATGGGTCCAAGAGCCGTTTTTGTAGGTATTGACATATTACACATGTGTAAATTATTTTCATACATGTAGGTGAAACATAATGAAAAGCACACATCTTTGAATGTTTTTAGGTGGCGCTATTGAGCCATTTTGCCACACCTAATTCTGAATCCCATATCAGATGTACATTTTCACCACTTCTGATGCGTGTGCAAAGTTTCATGAGTTTTCAAGTATGTTTAGGCCCTCAAAAATGCAATTCATTTGGGGAAAAAATTATAAACACCTAGAAGAACAATAGGGTCCTTGCACCATCGATGCTCTGGCCCTAAATAATAAAAAACAACAACATGAAAACAGTCTAAAAGTAGTCTTGCACTTTATCTTTGCAAACAAAAATAAGTTTGACACCCTTAGGCTTTCTTCACATTGTAAAAATAAATCAACAACACAATTTTCATCTTGTGGTGAACTATAAAAAACAATTTAAAAACTATATTGAATCAAGAAAGATTAAACTGATTTGCAATAATCTGCTTTGAACATGAACTGGCATCATGCCAGTTCAAATCAAGACGCCATGAAAGGTAGTCAGCAAAGTTAGGATCCCTCACTTATTTCATATATATCATAATACAGTGTATTTTCAGATGGGAAGAAATGCCTAATTTCATAAAGTTATGACAAATGTCACCAACCTTGCTTCTGTTCATGCTTCCAGAGTTACTATAGTAATGGATTGCTATTTGTGTATAAATGTAAAGCGCTGTGTTTTGGAGAAGCAAACTTGTCTGCTGTTTGTAAATAGGTTTCACTTTGTTGTCTTGTGATATGTTTTATTGTGCATCAGGGCAACCCGATATCACGCCGAGGCGTGAAATAGACACGCCGGTCCACTCGCGGATGCGTGTCGGTGTCACGCTTTGCCTCCTCCAGGCGTGTACATGACACGCGCGCGTCTACGTAGAATACCGGCAGGGGGCGATCGTTTCCTCAACGCCAACAACTCTCCGCGCACCAAAGAGGAAGCGATACCGTTGTCGTCGCGTTGCACGTTCGTGCGGGCGGGATGCCGGCCAATTTCGCCGGTTACTTTCACTTGTGACCATATGTGACAAATAAAGGTTCATTACAGTGCTGCTTTCATGAAGAAATCCTAACGTTGCTGTAGCCTAACGTTGTTATATGTGTGTGTGTGTGTGTGTGTGTGGGCTGTCGAGTATCTTGTGCTGATGTAAATAAATAAATAAATATATATATATATATATATATATATATATATATATATATATATATATATATATATATATATATATTTATTTAAAAAGTGTATTTATGTACAAAAATATATATCCTGCTAACCGGAACTGGAGAACGCGATATATCGCTTCCTCTTTGGTGCGCGGAGAGTTGTTGGCGTCGAGGAAACGATCGCCCCCTGCCGGTATTCTACGTAGACGCGCGCGTGTCATGTACACGCCTAGAGGAGGCAAAGCGTGAAATAGACACGCATCCGCGAGTGGACCGGCGTGTCTATTTCACGCCTCGGCGTGATACCGGGTTGATCAGGGATGTAGTGGCATTTCATGTGAGGGTGAAGATATAGGCCTAAATCTGACGGAAGCAGCGTCGAGGCTCGGCGGCATAAAACTGTCTTGCCTAGAGTGGCAAATATCTAGGGATGGGCCTGCCTATACCATCACAGCAAATTAATTGGATGGAGATGCTTGATGATCCACCCCATGCTTACCTAATTATGGGCATATAAGCCAGAGCCCAGCGGCACACCGTCAGTATTTTCCAACTGAAGGGAAGGAGAGCATATCTCTTTGTTCCATAACAATGAAAAATCAGTAGCTGCGGCAAAGCTATGCAGCATCTTGTCTCCTCATTTCAGTGAACCAAGGTTATGAAAGTAACCAAGATGTTCCCTTTAAAGAAAGTAACTTCAACACTGCATCAGAAGCTGATGCTGTGGGGGCCAAATATACCCAACACAGCTGCACTGTTACTACCCCAATAGGGTAGTAAATATGAATTGCTATAACCACCTCTTCATATTGAAAAATTGGAAGGAGAATGGTTGGAACAATCAACCGCCTACTCGATGCCAAGACAGACACACAAGCCATCCTTGGAAGTGGTCGAATGTCTTAACACAACTTCCCAGTTACTCTTAGAAAAAGTTGCTGAACGAAAGGGCCTGAAGGTCCCCAACATGTTTGACTGATAACAAAGCAAGTTGCAGAGTATTCAAAGAGAGTCTTCATAGAAAGTACACGAATGCTAACGCCTCTAGTAGCTCAAATGGGGAGCCCATAAACGCATTTAACACCACAATAAATCCCAGACTGAGAGGGTAGTGGGGCAAAAAATGGTCTTTACCCCTTGCACCATCTGCAGAAATCTGCTGACCAGAGGACGTTTGCCTACAGACATGTCCTCAGTGGTCACAAGTGGTCGCTATGGTAGTGACATCAACCTTAAGCGTGGTCGGAGTGAGCCCTGCATTCAAACACTCTTTCAAAAAGGAAAATATTATCTGCACAGGGCAGTGCTTTGGGTCCTAACTCCTAGAGGAGCACCAATCAGCAAAGAGTAAAAATCTGTCTTATAAGACATATAAGCCCACCGTCCTACATGGCGACCAAAAAATTAGCAGCCGTTTTGTGCCTCATATGCTGGTACTTCCTCTATCACATCTTTGGTGAGGAGGTATTGTACCTCTGAGCATAAAATCAGCGCATCCCACACATTACCCAGAGACTCCCAGGAGACAGCGTCACGATTGCGTGCAGCCTGTCAATGGATCCAGGGACTTGTGTGTGGCCGCCATCAAAGGGAGGTCGGTGAACACAACCGAATTGGTTAAGCTGGATCTTTGCTCAGTTTTGTGAACATGTTTGTGAAACGTGTAGACGCTATGAGGTCTGTCAGTCCTGCTGGGGGATGGCAGACTTCACCAGAGACCTAAAGTCTCACTGAATAAGGAGAATGTCAAGTCATAATGTGCAACTCTGGAAAAGGCAGCACCAGCGGCGAAGCTCAAAGACGTGCCAACACAGTGGACACCTTTCACATTTTTTATTTTTTTTAATAGGCAGGGTTCTCCCCAGCTTGGACCTTGCCAGTGTAAGAGAATGGACTAAACACATTAGTCGGTTATGTGTGCCGACATGGCAACTGAGTCGCGTTTCATTCTATAAAGGAAACTTGCTGACTGGGCCCCCAGCACACTCTTTGTCCAGTTGACCCTTAAGCTTTCAGAACAAAAGCAAGCTGCTATAGCCAAGCATCATGAGTTCACTGTGAAATCAATTAGTTTCAATGAGCACTGTTAAAAAACAGCGCTCATGTCCGTCAGAGGGATGTATCACTCACAAGGTGGAACACACTTGTGAAACATTGCCATCTTTACAAAGTTGTGTTTCAGCAAGTGACTCTTAGTTTTCTTCAATATAGTGTATTCATGCAGGAAGAAGAACTGAACTCGTTCTCGCTGACTGGGTGCAAAACAAACATTGGGTATAGGGTTCCAGAGCACAAGAGATGCCTATGCTGTGGCACTGGGCTCTGGCTTATATGCCCACGATGACAAAAGCATGGGATGGTGCATTACGTGTTATCAGCCACATGATTTTTTAAAATATATATTTTATACAATATATTAAGGCATACTGTATATGATGGGGATATGGAAATACATTGCATATCAGGAATGACCCATATACAAAAGCAACTTTCCAACTACTATGAACAAAATAAAGTCCACAAGGACCTCTGTGGACATGTCACTTTCACAGGTACTGTGAGTGTAGTATGCACCTGTGACAAACAGGTGTGGAACACAGCTAGTAACCTAATCAGCAGTTTTTAATCTAAATGTGCTGTGAGGTGCAACCAAAATGGAACATGCTGAGGTTGTAACCTGAAATTCAACCACTTCAAGATTGGGGATTTGCCTACCTGCCAAAACTAAAACTAAAAAAGAAAAGTTGTTAATATAACTTGTGCACTAGTTTCAAAGTCTTCTCAAACCATACAATCACTTTGTGCAGTGAATTCAATGGTTAGACAGCCAATACTTCACAGCAGAATACAAGTTATAGTTGACACAAACCATGTTTATCCTCAAAGCACATAAGCTTGTATTTTAATGTCTTTATGGTCTTTTTTTTTCTTGCTCCTTTCTTTACAAAGGAAGTGGGCATAACAAGCAACTTTGAGATCATTATAAAAAATATGATTTACCAGTTGTCAGCAACAAAAGACATAGGAAGCATTTTTTTCCTCCCTTTAACATTTTAAAAATAAAAGCCTATTTATGTTGCATGATTATACACTCACTGAGCACTTTATAAGAAAAACAATTGTAGAACAGATCAAGTTCACGGGCAAGGAAGAGGCGGGAAACCGGCTTGACATATAAAATAATAGGTTTAATGGAGAACTCAAAAGACAAACACATAAGACAATGGACATGTCCGTGAACGATCTCTCTCTCCCGCATATCGTCCGCAATCGGCCTTTAACCCTCTCGGAGGCTTGATTAGCCTAATACGGGACCGGGCATGTTGAGTCACGACCCAGCCCCGCCCTCCACCGTGCCACAACAATGGTCCTAATAAAGTGACCAATGTGATCTTCTGCTGTTGTAGCCCATCTGCCTCAAGGTTCAACATGTTGTGCATTCTGAGATGTTAATCTGCTCACTACAATTATACAGAGTGGTTATCTGAGTTACCGTAGCCTTTCTGTCAGCTCGAAACAGTCTGGCCATTCTCTGTTGAACTCTCTCATCAACAAAGCTTTTCTATCCGCAGAACTGCCGCTAACTGGATGTTTTTAGTTTTTGGCACCATTCGGAGTAAATTCTAGAGAATGTTGTGTGTGAAAATTTGAGGAGATCAGCAGTTACAGAAATACCATCTTGCACCAACAATCATGCCACGTTCCATATCACTGAGATCACACTTTTTCCCCATTCTGATGGTTGATGTAAACATTAACTGAAGCTCCTGACCTGTATCTGCATGATTTTATGCATTGCACTGCTGCCACACGATTGGCTGATTTGATAATCACATTGATAAGATGTACAGGTGTACCTATTAAAGTGCTCCATAAGTGTATGTTCTGAAGCAATATATTATTTGTATTTAACATTGTTTTCAACTCAAATCAGACCTGGGACTCATTTTTGGTTTGCAACCCACCTTTTGAGAACCACTGGGTACTGGCCTATAGAGGGACAGCCAGCTACTGTATATGAGGGATCGGGTTTACGAGTCCACTCAGCTGCAACTACTGAAAGTCATGCAGTTGCTTTGTACTTTCATTGGCTCAATGCCAGGAAGACTAAATGATCACAGAACAGCAAGTGCAATTCCAGAGACCTCATTGACTGGTACACAGTATAACATAACCATTAGCCTGACAAACAGGTGAGATAAATGGGCAAGAGAAGGTGCAGATTTAATTATAGAGTTATTGTGTAAAACTACAGAATGTGCAATTGAAATTATGTGTTTGTAATTCTAAAATTCTTTGGTTGCTGTCAGCTGGAGTTGGAACTATAACCCCCCCATCATGATTTGGTCCAAGGGTGTGGGAGCCCTGTTTATAAGGCATTCATTTGAATGTTGTTCAAGCTGAACAAACAGTCTAGTGTTGTAATAGTAATAGAGTCTACTATTATGCCCTGGGATTACTTCTCCAACCTTTGTATTTTAGTGCACAAATTTGAAATGAATCTAGATAAAATTGGACTGAATAACACATGCCTCTTGATGGATGTAAGGGTACCATAGAGATGGGGACCTGTCCTAAATGTGTGCATAACCTCAGCCAGATGGCAATAAACTGACTCACTTAGTTGACAAAATAACACTGATGAGGTAGTTAAACCATTATTACTGTACATGACTTCAGATAATCAAACTTTTAAATGCATTTGTGCATCCTTAATTTCCAAATTCCAACTTCAATTTAAATACAGATACTAAATAAATGTACAAATGATGATTTAAAAAACTTTAAACCTTCCAAAAATGAGCCCCATTCACTTCCATTGTAAGTGCCTTTTTCTTTTTTAAGAAAAGGAGGTACATGTTGAAATGTATTTTTGGGGTTATCAACATTATTCCATAAATGTTATTAATTGGGCTTAAAGGTGCACTCAGTAATTCTAATACAATACACTTTTGTTTGTCAAATTCTTCAAGTATCTCCTCACAGTCTGCAAGCTGTCTGTTCTGTTGGTGAGCTGAAACAAAATATAGTATTTGTAGACAGCCCTCACTCTGTAAATGGGACAAAAACAAAGTGGATCAGATCGATCCACACAACACTACACAAGCCTGTCAGCAACAGGGGGTGGTACTTGCGTGTGCACAGGATGGGGGGTGGGGGCAGAGCGAGAGGGAAATTTATTAGAAGAGTGATGGCAAATCTGGCAAATCTTTCTAAACTCCTAGGAGGACAAATGGCTGAGAAACAGACCAAGAGAAAAAGGGTCAGACGAATATAAACTAAAAAAAGAATTGTGATAATTTGAGGACTAGAAGCCGTGTCAACATCGCAAGACATTTCAGTGATGGAGAGACCTCAGAGAGGTCTTAATTTGCGTTAATGAATTTGGGGGCAGAGCTTCAAAAGGAGCACTGAAGGGAGGGGTGTGTTTGTTTTGGCAGTTGAGTTTGAATTTCAACCGTGTATCTCAGGAATTGCGGAGTGCACCTTTAACTGTATTGAACCCGGGATATTCCTTAAACAAAAGAATTATGTGGTTTTTCACATAGTCCCTCTCTATAAGCCATTCTTCCAACTTCCAGCTAAGAGGACGACACCAGGAAGGTTATTGCGGAGATGAGATGCAGTCTCATTGTAAATAAATTTTGTGTGAAATTTTGTCTTATTGCTAATTTGTCTTACCAATACTGCTACATCATTTGAGTTCTGTGAATTCTCAGCTGTTTACTAATATCTTCCCTCTAATATTCTATAGATGGATCAGCAAGAATATCTGTAAAATAAATCTGTTCTAGAATAGCTAGCATTTATGTGGTTTACAGACTTCAATATAGTGCAATTTGAAGTGCTGATCATATTATAAATAAGGACTATTCAGTTATTTCATTAATAGTTGACTCATCATAGTCTTTTCCAAAAGCAAATTCTCAAATGTTTAATTTTTTGTCTCTCTCAATTCAGTGACTTTTGCTAAATTGCTGCTAAGCATAAGACTTATTTGGCTCCACTTCTTTGCTCTGTTTTTCTTTGTAATTTTAATTGCTATAGTAGATCCTATATTTACATGTATTTATTAATTGTGACCTCATGTAATTCTGTATTGCTGTCACTAATACTGATTTTGTGTTTTGGTTCCATGTCCTGATACCCAAGATTACAACCTCATGCATGCCCTGATGAGATTCATCATCAGAATCAGAACCAGAATGAGCTTTATGCCAAGTACGCTTACACATATAGGAATGTGACTTGGTGACAGAAGCTTCCAGTTTCTATAAATGTTGTGTCATCTGCAAACTTCAGGAGCTTGACAGAGGGATCCTTGGCAGTGCAGTCATTGGTGTACAGGGAGAAGAGTAGTGGGGAGAGCACACATCCCTGGGGGATGCCAATGCTGATCGTACAGGTGCTGGAAATGAATCTCCCTATTCTCACTAGCTGCTGCCTGTCCGTCAGAAAGCTGATGATCCACTGACAGATAGAGGAGAATAGCAGGTATAATGGTGTTGAAAGCCAAACTGAAGTCCACAAAAAGGATCCTTGCACATGTCCCTGGTCTGTCCAGATGTTGCAGGATATGATGCAATCCCATGTTGACTGCATCATCCACAAATTGAAGGGGGTCCAGAAAGGGTCCAGTGGTCTCCTACAGGTGGGCCAAGACCAGTCTCTCAAATGACTTCATGACCACAGATGTCAGAGCGGCAGGTCTGTAGTCTTTAAGTCCTTGGATCTTGAGATTCTTTTGGATGGGGATGATGTTGGAGCATTTGAAGCAGCTGGTCAGCACAGGCTTTTATAAAGACGGGTGTAACGCCATCTGGACCTGATGCTTTCGTTGTCTTCTGTTTCTTGAAGACATGGCACACATCATCTTCACCGATCCTAAGTGCAGGTTGAGTAGCAGGACAGGGGTCACAGGAGGTGCTGATGTTTATGTGAAGATAAGATCAGATTGAGTTATTTTACTGTACAGTAAAACACATTCAGATCATCAGCCAGTTGTTGATTCCCTACAACATCTTCGTCTACTGGTTGGGGGGATGTTTGGCATTGGGGGTGTTATTGCTGCTCTCCCTGCTTAATCCATCTGGGGGTTGTGCCCAGAACAGAATCATACCTCCAGCACCAACAGATGTTTAAATTTTTTACAAGTTAATAAAGCATTCATTCAAGTTTATTCAATTGACAGAAGTTGTCCTGACTGAAATCAAGCATAGCATTCGTTAAGGCCACATTAGTCACATTAGTCAAGCTTGGAATTAGCTAATGCTCATTGCTGCCAATGTGGCAAGTTATAAAAACTATTCAAAAAAATATATTATTTAATTTCATAGACATATGACACTATGTAAGCTATGCACTATTATCCGTACCTTTGCTGGGAAGGAAATGTAGAGACTGGACCTCATGGAACTTTAATTTAGTACCCTTGCTCTAAAATATCACAAAAACTACTTTTCCCCCATTGATTGTATAAAGAGAGATTTAGAGAGATCATTGAGCTTTCAGTACCCAAAGGCAGTTATTACTTTAGTAAGTGAATCAATCTAAGATGTAACTGGCTTTTCAGGGCAGGTAAACATGTATTATTTCCTGCGTAGCAGACAGACTGTGCATTTGTGCAGTTCATGTGGCATATAATTTTGGGCCTTAAGTGAACGTTTACTCGTCTCCACCAAACCTACGCTGTGTTATTTATGTTGGAGTGGGTCAGCTAGTGCTGTCGTAGATGGTAATAGATGTGAATGAAACCCAGACAGTCAAAAGCTGCTAAATCTTATCAGTCTGTTGTCAGTTTCACTCAAAGAGACAAAGGACAGAAGGACTATGAATCATAGTGTTCATTTCCTACTTTTTGTTTTTTTTTTGTTTTTTGTTCTGTGGTATTGCTCAATTTTGAAACATTTTAAGTTCAAGCTGTGGTATTTCATCTCTATTGATCAAATATGGATATCATATTTTTCTTATTCCATCCAACATGCTATGAAAGACCTACTTATTTTATCATGTAAAATGGTTTGATGGTATAACAATAAGAGCTTATAAAATAGTAAAAGCAGAAGATCAGTAGAATAAAGGTTAAACAAACAAATAGTGGTTGGTGCCGTGTCACAGTGGCATCACTTCTGGATTGAACCCCAATCTTTTATTTAGCAGTACAGTCAGTGCCTTATCAGCCTGATCCAATAACATCTGGCCACATTGCACAAATTTACATCTGGATTAAATATTTACATATTTATATATCACACCCCATCTACACATACAGTTAACATTTAAACGGTATGAGTAAATGAGGCCATATTTTTAAAAAAGGGTATTCCATATATGCTTAATGTGACAGGTCGTTACTGGTTTTACAGTTATGTATAATCTCAAAAGTAGCAATACTTCCAAATATTTCTATGGTGGCCCTGTCAGTATTCACAACTTCCAAACCCTGGTGTGCATGTGGTGCTGTTTTATTCATTATAGAGTGGACCTTTAAAAACCATTAGCACAAGGTTATGAGACTACTGCAAAGGAGAGGTTTCTATGTAAAGAATCAATGTAATTTCTATTTGTTTTATTCAAAAATTATCTTCTCAAGAAGTTAAGTTACCAATTGTGGATTCCAGTTGCAGGGAAAAAAGAATGAATAATTAAATGTGCCTTGAGAAAGTTTATCGACACCCAACCCCGAAACAATAGGAAGCTTTCTATAATTTGCAAATATTTCTATAATAACATTAAATTTGAACTTGAGCCAAAATAATAAAAACCATCAGCTATGTTGAAAAAATGTTGGCCCTTCTGTGAAAACAATCAGTGGTAGCCAAGGAGAAAAACATATTACTCAGCAAATATACTCACATTCTCAAGAGTGCTATCAGTTTTCAGAGTTTTCCTTTCCAAGAGCTCATGGATAAGGGTGACTTGCTTTTGCACATCACTTTCTCGAAACAGTCAGCTCCACATTCCTGAGCGGCCAGGAGTTTCAGTAATGCCAGCTTTAGGCACCATTTCGAAATCTGGAATTCGGAAACATCATCCATGATCCCTTGCAGATTCTGACAATTAAAGAACAACATGAGGGGAAAGCATCTGGAGCATGGAGAATTGAAGAAATATGTGGAGAATTCTGTTGACTCATTTTATTAATAGTGTGTTTTTCATAAATGGCAAGGGTGTTAGGTGCAACAGGTGCCAAGACAAAACATGTTAAGGCCATGGAGTAGATCTAGATTGCTGTAGTATCTCTAACTGGCACAAACACGGCCTTTAATGTCAGTTTTAGGATTTTATACTATTCATTAGGCATATTATATAATCACTCATATAGCACTATTTATAATAAATGTTTGCATGCTATCAAAAGCTCAAAGTAAGTATTTGAGGTTTCTACAGTGTCTTTTCAAACAAGAGTTGCTTAGTTGCTAGTCATACATGCAGTTTAAATGGGGAAAACTATTTCAGATGGCCTAAAGGCCTATGACATCATGCAGGCCAAATGCATACTTTCTTTCTTAGACATGGTTTAGTTTTTCTTTACTAGTAGTTTCTTTTCTCAAAAGGTATTTATTATTGGTTGATTTGTGAGACTTAAGTGGTGATCTTCTATGCAATGTTCTTATAGTTCACCCAAAAATGGTTAACTTTTTGGGTTAACTAACCCTTTAACTTACTGTAATGTCTTGTGTAGAGAATTGTTTGAAAGTATTTTATCCCCTTAATTTAAAGGAATATTCTGCTTTCAATACAAGTTAAGATCAATCGACACCATTTTATTTGTATGAATTGCCCCTTTAATAAATGACAGAAATATGTGTTACAGTGAGGCACTTACAATGGATGTGAATAGGGGACAATTTTTGAATGTTAAAATACTCACTTTTTCAAAAGTATAGCCACAAGACATAAACAATATGCGTGTTAACATGATTTTAGTGTGATAAAATCGCTTGCCAAGCATTTCTGTGTAAAGTTACAGTCAATTTTACAACTTTGTTGCCATGACAACATAATGTTAACAAACCCTAAAATGACTGTAAAAAATAAGACAATATAAACAACTTTTCAGCTCAAATAATACATGAGTTTTAACAGAAAAATTAATGTAAGTGCTTTTATAAAATTCTAAGCTTCACATTTCTCTTTAAACCTTCAAAAGATTTGCCCCATACACTTCCATTGTAAGTTCCTCATTGTAACCTCCAGTTTTGCTTATTTTATTGAAAAGGAGGGATGGGTCTAAATTAATTTTTGTGGTAATTAACATTATATGACAAATGCTAGATGATCTTAATTTGCATTGAAAATGGAATATTCTTTTAAAGGTGCATAAAAGTTTAACTCCTAAAGTCTAGATTGTAATTTTGCAGTATATGTAGGAAATCATGGCCACTCACATTAAAATTAAAACTCCAGTCAAATCAGTAACCTTATAAAAGCAGTTTCATTCTACATGGAGAGGATCCGCATATGGAGGCTGCCATTTTAGAATCACATGACCAGTCGAATACTACTCGCTTAATCTCAGTAACCGTCCTTTTATTTGACATTTTCCCTCACTGATTAAAATAATAATGGTTGACAGCGAATACAACAATTTCTACAATTGCCATTTGAAACTGAAAACTATTGATTTGAAATTATGTTGCATCCACCCTTTTGAAAATCTAGAGTTCAAACTGGCAGCAAATTTGCCACTGATAATTTTCACATGCAAACGATCTTTGCGGCAAACTTGCAGCAAATTGTTCATTGTTTCCAAGGGTTTGTCGAAGGTTCACCACTACCGGCAAAGAGCTGCAAACTTTTGGCAAACATTTGTGATGAATCAAAAGCTCATTGTCATGTGAAAATAATGAGCAGCAAATTTGCAGTAAGTTTGTGGCTACTTTAGAATTTTTGTAAGGGCAAGATCCAAGATGCAACAAAGACAAAAGTTACTGAGTGCACTTTTCAGGATTCTTTTGCTCATGATAACTTTTTATAAAACTAAGGCTTGAAGCATAGAAGCTTTAAATTAAGTATTTAAGAAGTATTGTGTTCCAAAATGTATCATAACATAATTTATAGTACAATTCAAGGAATGCCTTGCATCCTAAGGGTTGCCATAAGGGGCGCTATTGTGGGCATTAGTGCAAACTGTCTTCTTCCGCAGGAAATTTTCTCTGTCGGGTCAACTATGGTCATGGCGGAGCAACATTTTGTTGAGAATCTTGCAGAGCAGATTGCCAGGTCCAGCAAAATTTTGCTTGACCAATTAAAATCAGAATCAGCTTAATTACCATGGGAAACTGTGGTATTCCCATCTAGGACCATGTTTATTATCACTCTTAATGTTTTTATTTGTATAGAAGGCATACAACTAACCATTATACCACAAATTGATAAAAATCTTTAAATCTGGAGGTTGCTTTAAAATTTTCTAGGATAGCTGGATGCACTTGCCAAATTAATGATGCAACATAGTGAGGTTATGTGACAACAATTTAGTATATAAATGAATGTAAATTTTAACTAGGCTTGCTTGTTTCATATTTTTTTATGGCTAAAGTTCATAATTTCTATCTCTACTGTACCTGAATAATAAGACATTGATTTTAATGTTACAGACGATAAGGTAACTCAATCGCCCCCTTGAGTATAGGGGGTGTTACTGCAAAAGTAACTTCCAAATATTCATTTACCCTCATATCGACCACATTTTTCCTACTTTCTGACAAGTGCCACCCACCATTAGATGCTTTTGAATCAATTCAAATGTGTTTACCTTTCCCTGTGTCACTACAGATCGCGTTTTGTGCGAGCAATCTCTGAGACAGGCTTTCTTGAATTTTTTGCACATACATTATAATGGTAAACATGGTTCAGAGGTTTTTTATTTTAAATATAACATTACATTTTTATTCCACTGAATATATGGTTTAGGGTTAGAGTTTGGGGGTTAATAAAAAACTAATTAATAATAACAAAACACTTCCATCTTTGGTCACAGGAGGCAGTAGTTAAAATTTTGATAAGTACAGAAACAGCAGAACTTTGCCCCCTGTTCCGAATTAGTTTCTCAGTGTCTGTTCTTTTTGTGTTCTTTCGTTCTTGTGGACTTGTTTTGACGTCATCACCCATTTCCAAAAAAAAGAAAATAGTTAAGAGCTTGTTGAATCTACATATTACAGCACATCTCAAAACTCAAATAGATGCGTTTTACATTCTCATGTCTTCAGAGTTCCTTCTTTGGAGGTAGTTAGACAAAACTGATTTTCACAAGAACAAGAACGCGTTCTTAGCATTGAGATTCACCATCTAATGCAAGAATTCATGTCATATACATACAGCAGGAACACTTGTGTTGGACAACCATTTTCTTAAAAGCGTCTGTACCCATTCACTTCCACTGTATTGAACTTTTTGTGTACCACAGAAGAAATAAAGTCTTACAGATTTGGTATGGCTTGAAGGTGAGAAAATCTGAATTTAAATTTTTTAATTTTTAAGTGAACTACTGACCCAATATGTTTTTTAAAAATGATTTTCGGTAAAGTTCCCTAAAGTGACATCTGTATTTATTCCAGGAACGTTACATGCAGCCTGATCTTGTCAGTAAACCTTCTAACCCCTATGCCGACAACTGAAGCCCCATTACCCCTGTTAAAAAGTCGCAATTCATTTGGATTGTTTTTGCACAACCTTGCCAGTTTTACCTCTTGGCAAGCATACCAGGGCTCGGATATTTCACCCAACAAAGACAGCTCTGTGCCACTCCAAATCAAGAGTAGAGATTTTAAAAAAGGATATATTGAACATTCTTTTGGCCCAATAAAAGAAACAAGAACTGCATGGTGAAAATAATGAAGTAATGATATAAAGTGCTTCTATTCTGCATTTAAACCCTCTCCCCTCCCCCTACCAACCCTGGTTTCAATGATGAGTCAGCAACCTGCTATCAAACAGGGGACTGGCCTACTTCTCCACTGGAATGTGACCTATGACATCAGGCAGTCTGCTTCAGAGAGGACAAAATCGATGGTGGGCCCTCCAAATCTCTTATTTTCCCCTTTAAATGGGAAGGCATGCTTTGAAGACATGAGTTTCTTAAATAAGTGACCTTTGACTGCTTTTTTCTCTCTTGTTTCATTGTCTGACACACAAGGCAAGCTGCTGAAAGGAGACAAAGGCAGGAGGATAGGGAAAAATGCAGAAAAACACAAAACACGAGAACAGAGCAAAGGCTAAGTAATCCTGTTTTAGTCCTGGGCTTCTTTCTCTTAGACTGGGCTTAGGATCTTTCCACTTTCTTTGGAGATGGTGGGAGGTTTTCACATGACATTTTTATTCATCAAGCCAACATACTGTTATTCTACCAACTTGGTTTAGGGTTTTTTCAAAATCCCAACACTGAGACCAAAATCTGCAACACTAAAGGCCCTGATGTACTTCATATGAAATTGAAGAATGAATGTGTATGATGTCATTTAGAACTAAATCTTCCCAAAAAGGTGTTTTTGCATTCATTTCAGTGGTTCATAACAGCTCGCCTAGGGGAACTTTTAGAAAAACTTCTAACTGGCTGCTAAATACCTTCTTGATTCCATTGGTCCACATCATGACAAAATAGCCTGAAGCTCCACCTACTACTTTGTGTATGTTGTTCAGTCAGTATTCAACATGTGCACCAGCGTTCAGAGTTATTAGCAAGCTTGTGCACATTTGCCAACATCTGTATGATCGTTCACATAGAGACATTTTCCAAGATCATGTCATGCTATTTTGTTTTTGTTTAATTAGTCTACAAAAGGAATCAAATCTACTCAAATACTCTCAAGTGCCCAACAACTCATGTGCCATCAGCAGTGAAAGCCATTCACACATCTGCCCTAAGTAAGATATGCCTCTATCACCATTCTTTTGTCTGTATTATGAACATTAACACTCTTTTATACACCCATCTTTGCAGTAGTATCAGTATCATCATAAATTGTAATAAAAGAATGTAATCAGTGCATATTATGGCCGCGTAAAGCATGTTAGCAAATTAGCACCAGGAATTCACAATGTAATCAAGACAAATTTTATATTTTCTTCTGCATATTTTACTTTTAAATCATTATTGAGAAGTTAAAACAACTTTTACTGACCTCATGTGAATTCTATGCATAGAATGAGGCATAAAGTAATTGATAACACATTTTAATGTTATATAAGATATGGTTTTACTGAGTGTCCTCATATTTAAATGCTGCTCTACACGCATCCCACAGCAGTATGGTGGCTGTTTGAATGTTCGCAAACAGTATACCAATGCTCAGCTGTTTCGAACCTCTTTTTACACCTGAATGAAGAACGAAGAAAAATTTCACCACAAGTATATCAAGGCCTTAAATCCTCCGACAGCTTTCAAGCGACATCCACCAAACCTGGCACAGGCCTTCAGACTGTTCTGTAATAGTGTGCTATGACTTTAGTGTGCTATCTGAAAAATCCCATTGACTTATCTTGACGGAATGTTTAAACAGGCAAACAGAATGCTCATTAATTCAAACTCCAACTGTCAAAAAATTCAAATGTAAACAAACACACACAATGCCTTTGATCTGCTTTGAGTTCCTATCTCTCTCTGTCTCTGTCTATCTATCTGATGGTTTGTCTGGCTATCTATATAGCCTGATAGGGGATTTGTCTTACTGTAATATCTGTTTAACCAGCCATCTGCAAACTTTTAAAACTAGTTTAAGCTTTCAGACAAGGCATTCAGACAAATTTGTCTTAACAAACTTTAACTATCATTATATTAATGGTATCGTTTAGGGTGATTCTCATGCAACCTGCAAGATCCTGTTAATGTCCAGATCATATTTTAGCAAATGAAAGAAATAACAAAGAATCTTTTGCTAATAAGAAAACGAGAATAATTTCAAGATATTTATTATTATTATAATTATTTGACATTATTTTCATAACAATTAGGTATATCTCCCCCAATTCTCATTAACATTACGTAAAAAATCTCATTCTCGTTACTGTAATGTGAAAAACATTATATATTATTATATAAAGTTATCATTGTCACATTATAAGTATTTATACATCATTGTGGTTTTTGTTGTACTGCCTTTAATTTATGCAGATTTAAACAAAAAAGCATTACCCAAAGTTCACCCAAAAATGAAAATTCTGTCATCATTTACTCACTCGTTTTGTGTTCCATTAAAGAAAGTTCTACAGGTTTGGAACCGCATTCATTTTTGCATTAACTATTAATTTTAGTCTTGTGTCTCTAGTCACCAGTCCAATTTTGGACACGATCAGGAAGCTATCCAGGAGTTAATTGAATGAAAAATAAAATATTGTTTTTAGTATAAGCCAAGCCTTTGATGTTTTAGTTGAGGAATACAAACCAAAGTTATGAATGGTAATAAATCTCTTTGTTCATGTGGTTGTTCGGAGGAAATTGAGTTTTCATGTAGCCACACAGGGATTCCATTAAAACTCATCATATGATGTTGTTTTTGAGTTGCATGCCATTATAAATAGTTTTCCTATTATTCAAGTGTTTTTTTTTTTTCTGGTGATTTACGAGGTACACTTCAATTTGTGTCCTCTTTGAAGGTTATATGACTCCACGAACCACATACCTTTGCCACAGGTGACATTATGAAACGCTTTTACACTTAAGTAACATCATTTTTTTTTTTTTTTACTTGAAATTACATCACTCTTCCCGGGTGTGTTATCCTAGCACAGCTAGAGTTGGAAACATGATGGAATGTTTTCTCTCTCCCTCCAGAGGGCAGAGAAAGGGGAAATTGGACGGAAATGGCTAGAGTGTTTGCCACAGTGTAAACACCAGATCACAGGGGCCTAAACCAAGCTTATCAGGAGTGAAATGGGTAAAGTTCTCTCTTTTTCACTTTGTTTGAACGTCTTGGCTCTGCATAAGGGTCACTTCCCAGCATCCTTCTGGAACATTCCCCATTGTTCTCACACATTTCTGTAGTAAACGTGACAGACTGCATTGTGGCTTTTTCTAGGCAGGGTAAACGGACATGTTTGGCTACACAAAAGAATTCAAATACAGTTTTAGGGCCTTCTTTGTTAATCAAGTTAGACAAGCACACATTATTTGGCTCTACAAAGACATGTGAGCATACAGTGTTAGTCAATATTTCCAGGTGTGAGAAATGCGAGAATTTTGCAATATGCTTCACTTAACATAAAAAAGAATTACAATAAATAAATATAATGTGAATCAGTATTTTTGTCTTGTCCATAGGATAAAGGATATGATTACTTGAGAAGCAAAATTGTATAAGATAATAAGATGTTTTCAGTGAATTTATCTTGAATTTTGGGTATTTTATTTTTTATTTTAAGCAAAAACCACCACATATCTGATATATATTCAGCAGGTACGTAGAAACAAATACTGAAGTAAATAAACAAGAAAAATCCCACACACTGCTGCTGCTTGTGAATATTATACAATTTATTAATACGTTTTAGTCATGCAACCTTCTTCAGGTTGTACCAAAGTTATTTCCAGATCGAAACACTTTATTAATAATTGTATACTATTTGAAACTATTTTTCCCTTATTTTTTCTTGATATATTTATGCAAAAAAAATAAATTACAAATAATAATAATTAATTACTTTAGAAGCCAAATAATATATTTTCAGTGAATATATCTTGAATTTTGTGTATTTTTCTTAAGTGTTTTAAGCATAAACAACTCTGAATTCTCTGATTTATGCTTAAAAAATTATTTGCCAGCATTTTTTTATCGTTTTCCTAGTAAACTATAGAAAAATCCTTAAAACAAGATAAATTTACTGTAAAAATAATATACGTTTTAAGTGAATATATATTGACTTTTATGTATTTCTCTTAATCGTTTTAAGCATAAACCGCCCTAAAGATTAATTCTATTACATTTGTTAGAATTATGTTTATAGCATTTTTGTCTGTTTTCCCAGTAAAATATATAAAATCCTAAAAACAAGAAACATTTACTGAAAAATAAAAAAGGGTTTGCAATGAATATATCTAGAATTGTATGTATTTCTCTTAATTTTTTTTAAGCATAATCCTCACTAAATTGTTAGATTTATGCTTAAAAAAATTACTGGCAGCATTTTTGTCTTGTTTTCCTAGTAAAGTATAGAAACATCCTTAAAATAAGATATAGTTACTGTAAAATAACAATATATTTTCAGTGAATATATCTAGAATATATATCTAGTCTTTTTCTTATTTGTTTTAGCATTAACCTCACAAAATCTATGCTGTTAGATTTGTAAGATTTATGCTTAAAACAAGAAAAAAAACCCCAGAGCAACCTGGAGTTAAGTGCCTTGCTCAAGGGCACAATGGTGGTGGCCATGGGGTTCAAACCAACGACTTTCTGATTAGCAGTCCTGTGCTCTAGCCACTACGCCACCACCACTACCATTTAAAAATAACTATTTGCAAGCAAGTCAGTGTGTCTTGAATTTAGTGTATTTGTATAATTATTTTAAGCACAAACCTCACAAAAGATGTATGCTGTTAGATTTGTTAGATTTAGCTGTGCACTGGGTTTTTGTATATTTTCCCTGTAAAATATGGAAAAATCCTCTAAACAAAATACATTTTCCTGGGAAGCAAACTTGTGTTAGATAATAGGATGTTTTCAGTGAATGTATCTTGAATTTAATGCATTTAATTGCAATTTAGAGACATTTATATTGGAAAACAAAAAAAAAACAAAACAAAAAAAAAATGGTAAAAAATTCCACCAACAGAAGGTGTCTTGAAAGCATTTCCCTAAAGACTGTTAATAGTTTGTGATAAGTTCATTTATTTTGTAATGATCAAAGAGTCAAAGGCAAGATTAAGATTGTGGATCCAGAAAGAGGATCCCATTGGGATCGCTGTTACAGAGACCCTTGTGTTTTGATCCACAGTCTGGCTCTGATGTTATAGAAGCCGTGTTGACATGTGGCATACCATCATGGTCTTTTGAGCTAATAAACTTGAACGCTGACATGTCATTCAGTTCTGCAACACTGTCATAATTCATTCAGCAGTCAACGTATTATTGAGTGCAGATGTTCGGCAGTAATGAATCCAAAGCTGGTCTCTGCTCACCATGCACACACAAAGAGCTACAAAGTGCCCTCCGCTACGAACCGAGTTGAATGAAATTAGTAAATTGTGCTCGCCCAACCGGTACAAGGTGTAGTTTTGTTTATATCTGGAGAAGTGCCACCTGTGAGGATTCATTAGTTGCCTGTGTCATGCAGTCATCTAAAACACATTTGAGTTTCATGTCAGGGAGGCATTAAATGTATGATATAATGAAGGTACATCTTGAAGTAATGCCACATATTTATTTAGTTGTTGTCCTTTGTTTGGTGAGTGGAATAAAATCGAGATAATTAATGATACTAGATTGCTACATTTTATGAAGAAAATGTGTTGTGCTTGCTGGTGCTAAAATCTCCACCAAGACTTTAGGGTGTTGTGGGTTGTTGCCATGGCATTGCTAGTTGGCTGCTTTGGTGTTCTGAGTGGTTGCTAAGTGGTTTCTTTCTGACCCAAGTCAAAAGAGCCCACCCACAAGTATTTATGATATTCTGGTCCCAAGAAATGGTTTGAGTGCCTTCATCAGTGTAAGTCTATGAATGTTTACACCCATTTTATCCCCCCAAAACCACAAGTCTACTGACTTAGAAAATTAATAGCATACCTCCTCAACAAGCGGCATTATTTGAGGTATCATTCTGTACCACAATCCTGGTGACAAGTTCAATAGTTTAAAACTTAGGTTTAAGGGTTTGTTCAAATCCCAGACCCCAAGTTTTCTCAAAGCTAGAAGTAATACTTACCTTAGCAAATACCATAATAAAGGGACAACATTTAAATGTTTGGGTTGAATATTCAAATCATCACTCCTATTCAAATTCTCAGATGAGCTGGTCTCAGAAATGACTAATTAGAATGAGATTACAGCAAAAAAATTTTTATAGAAAGAGATCTACACTCAACATACTCATAAAATGAACTTTCACTATTATCAATGATACTCAATGCTCTCATGTTTATATTACTAAAAGAAATCACGAACCCAAGTAAACTTGAATTAACAAAGTTTACTTAAATAAAAAAGTGTCTTGTCATCTTAACTTAATCCATTTGCATTGGGAAAACATTCATATTTTTGTTTGGTTAACTGAAACTAGGCAGTGGATTTCTAATTCCCGACAGGGAGAGTAAATGTTAAAATTAAGGGTTATTTTATGTGTCTTTGACCAAGATTAATATAAATGGGCAGACTTGTTAGTGTTTAATGTTTTTTATTGTAGTTTTTTTGCTAACCAACATAGTGACCAAGCTGCATTCTGTAGCGCTTCCCACCAGCATGTGTTTAGCATGCTAACATTTCCTGTAATTAGCTAGCATATCATTAAAACAGTTTTATGTAATACTTTGACATGTAATATTTTTGGGGTCTCTACTTTAATTACATGGTCATTTTAATTTAAGAAAACTCATTTCAAACATGTGGAACCACTGTCCATGATTGAATGAAATTCAATCAAAGAGTTTTGCTTTGAGTTAAATTTTGTACCCAACATGTTACTTGCAGAGTTGAAATTAGGTTTGACTTTATTTACAAATGTATTTATATGAAAATGGATGGTATTATTTAATTTCATGGATGAAAAAAAATGATTTTAAATGTTTACATTTGTTCGAAAGTTCTGCAGTTGAAATCGGTCTATGCCAAAACTCGGAATGCTGTTGAACAAATGGGCACATTAGAGCTCTAGGGTGTGCCAAAATTTTTTTGTATTTTTAATTGTAAATTATACAAAACAGTCAACATGAATGCATATTTTTACTAACCCTACCTTCTAACCCAAACCCCACCCCTAGATCTAACCATCAGGAGAGTAAAACTGTCATTTTAAAGAGAAAATGTAACCTCTGAATTACGCTCACCATTTTTTGTGTGAATGCGATTACTTCCTGGTTCCTACGGGATCAGAACCCAAATCTTGGAAGTTAGTAGCAAAATTTGTACTAGAGGGAAATGTTTGTGCTACAATTGATGCAAAAATGTTTGATGGCCGATGGCATTTGTCAGTAATCGCCTGAATGCGGTTGATTTCAGGATGCATGAACATTCAGAAAAAAAGTGTCTATTTCCTGTGTGATCATGTTGCCAACACTTAAACACTTGCCAAGTCTAATCAAACAAGCTCACTTGATTTGCGGTATGTTTTATGCCTGCACATGCCAAAGTTTAGTTCAAATCCATAACCCTGAGTAATAGAAATTAAGTCAAAGTCAAATTAAATAAAAATAAGGTCCACAGACTGTTTCTTTCTCCAAGTTGTGCAATAGAATTCTCCCCCTCTAAAAAACATTAGCAAGCACTTTCATTTCCTTTTGAGCTGGTTTAATTTAGTCCAGCCTAAATGTTAGTGTGCCAAAGTTCAGAGTGGGCACTCTTTGGAAAGTTTGATAAATGTTCAGCAAATCACAAGGTACTGAAATCTGATTAAATTAAAATGGTATATATTAAAACAAAATGCACCATGCTTAAAAACTGTATTATTTATATATTTTATATTAAATAATTATATTTATATTATAATAAAGCTTACAAATTCACCCAATAAGTCATCAAAGTCAATGAAAAACATCAAAGTTTGGCTGAACACTAAAATGTGATATCATCACAAGCAAATGTTGGATTAGAGTTCAGAGCGACTTTATCAAACACCAGTCCTGTTTCACCTTGACCTGTCTGTCATTGTGAATGGAACATGAAAGTTTAAGAAATAGTGTGATGACCCTGCAGAGGAGGATGTATGTCAAATGTCATCATGCCTCTATTCTGTGTTCCCTCACACTTTACTGTTTGTTTCTGTTCCCTGCTTTCACTTACTTTCAAACAGTCAAGTAGTAACAACATTTTTTCTTCATTACCCACTAACCTAAACTCCAAAATCTTTTAGTCCTGTCCTACTTTAAACCCTAAAAGAGCAAGAACATAAATATACCTCTTTCATTGCTATTTTCCAACACACTATAGGGCAAATAGTACATTTTCATGTTGTTTTTCAAAGAAATTACTGTTATTATCAATTTTACAGCTTGTATCTTTCATGAAAATAACATGTAAAAGATAGGAACATTTGCCTCATGGTCAGTGGACACTACCAACAATGTTACCTTAAAGGTGCACTCAGTATTGTTTTTAATATGTCGTCTTTGACTTACACTGATACATAGGGGCATGGATGCAGCATCATTCAAATGCATTAGAGTTTAGTTACTGATTCCATTGTGGAATCACTGTTCATAGTGTGCTATGATTAATCTAAGAGTGAATGTGATCATAACATGGCCGCCCCCATGAGGGGACCCTCTTCATGTACAATAAAACAGCTTTTATAAAGTTTTCATTTCATGTGAGTGCTCATGCTTTTATATATATTTTCAAAAATGACTATTAATTTCTTTTGAGTTACACTTTTTCATGTAAATAACTGAATGCATCTTTAAGATAAAGATTGTTAGAGTTGATTATACCATATATTTTTTTAATAATCACATGACCTCAGGAACCCCCTTTTTCATCCACCCAGCCTCTCAAATGTTTGAATTCTCCAGATACAGAAACTATTTTCGGTATACACTGCCATTAAATAATGTGGATCCAGATTTTCATTTTTAATAACTACTGTTTTCCACATTGTAGATAATATAAACATATATGACTATCACACCTGGAGTTGCAAGTTCGAATCCAGAGAGTGCTGAGTGACTCCAGTCAGGCTTCCTAAGGAACCAATTGGCCCGGTTGCTAGGGTGGGTAGAATCATGTTGGGTTAACCTCCTCGTGGTCACTATAATGTGGTTCTCGATCTCGGTGGGGTGCGTGGTGAGTTGTGCATGGATGCTGCGGAAAATAGCATGACGCCTCCGCATGTGCTATGTCTCTGTGATAATGCGCTAAACAAGCCACTTGATAAGAAGCATGGATTGATGGTCTCAGATGCAGAAGCAACTGAGATTCGTCCTCCGCCACCCGGATTGAGGGGAGTTACTATTGAGGATTTAGAGCACATTGGGGAGAAAAAAAATAAAATTATATATATATATATATATATATATATATATATTTTATTTTTTTTGGGTGAAGTATCCCTTTAAAGGGATTGTATTGTTGCAAAACCCCTGAGGACATTCTTTCCCCTGTAGAACACCAAAAGAGTAGTTTAGGAGAATGTCTGGGCTGCTCTATTTCATACAATAAATGTATATGGGGACCAGGGGCAGTCAAGCTGTTTTTGTAGGCACAGTTTCAAAACAAATTTCAAGCAAATAAGCCTTTCAATCAAAAGGATTTAAAGATCACGATAAACATCAATTCAGTCAAATGTGTCCAAACTTTTGAGTGGTGGTGTATGAACAGTACAAAAAGTATCTTAGAGCTTTATCCAACAAAAGTACAAATGAATAAAATACAGACTGTAGTTAAATTTGTAACATGACACGATATCTCCGATCCATTGTGCTGTATTTGAATATCGTAATCTGTAAAATACTGTAAAGTTTTCATCAAGATGTATAAAGACCATAAACACTGACACTATTAGGATCTTTCCAAGGATCAATCTAGTCTGATCTGCTAGTGTAAAAGATTTTGGCATGTTGCCCATTCCATTATTCCCATGGAATCAGTCAAACTTTTGACAGACACCTCTAGTGTATCTTTCAGCAATCAAACTACTGTGCGCTGTCCAAGGTTCTGAACATGTCTCCACAATATTCCCGAATGGGCAGCCTAGCTGCCACGTTTACACTCTGTCTTTAAATACCAGCATGCCCATGTTTTCATTCAAATTTAGAACTCTGAGGAATAGATTACCAACCGACAGATTTTTACACATACATATTTTCATTTCACTTTGACAATTAAAAGCCAAAAGAACAGTTTGCAAAAGTGTCCTCTTTCACCATTGCATTCCCCCAGGGAGTGTAACATCCTGTTGGCTTATGGTAGGTTGGGCAGAGAGGCACAGACAGATATGTTTATAAATATGTTTGCAAAATGCTGTACATAAAGAGATCTGCAGGGTAGATTAAATGTCAGGAAGTCAACACCACCTCTGACAACCCTTTGAAAATCAAATGGCCTTCATATGTTATCTTTAAGAACGTCATGCAAACAGTTACTGTATCTTCTTAGAAAGAACTGGGTGATATCTGTCCATGATGATGTCAAATTATAATTTCCCCTGCTCTTTAGTTTAAATCAAACTGCATCCTTATACATACAGATTAATTATTCTAATGTGGTTGTAGTTGTACATATTTTTCTTGAATAACAGAAACTATATAGATATAATAATAATAATAATAATAATAATAATAATAAATTTGGTAACACTTTACAATAAGTTTCCATTTGTTAACATTAGTTAATGCATTAGGTATCATGAACAAACAATGAACAATATATACTTTACATCATTTATTAATCTAAGTTAATGTTAGTTGATAAAAGTACAATTGTTGATTAGTTCATAGTGCTTTAACTAATGTTAACTAATAAAACGTTTGATTTTATAAACATATTAGTATATGTTTTAACTAACATTAACCAAGATTTCTAAATGCTGTAAAAGTAATGTTCATCGTTTGTTCATGTTATCTATTATTGTTAAATAATTTTAACAAATGGAACCTTATTGTAAAGCGTTACAAAAACTCCATATTTCGGTCTGGATGCATTTTTTAATGGCTAAATATTGTTGGCAGTCATTGTGTGTGTGTGTTTGTGTCCACATTGTGATTTAAAAAATAATACAAATAAATGAATGTATGACTTGAATACATATATGTTTTCTGTATAGTTCTAATTAAATTTAATGTTGAAATATTTTTATATTTATTCATTCATTTGGCAGACGCTTTTATCCAAAGCGACTTACAAAAGAGGAAAACATAAGCGAATCATCTTAAGGAGACATTTGTATGAAAGTGCCATACTACAAAGTTTCACTAGACTCAGAATAGCATTTAAAACAGATTTAAGTGCAACAAGTTTATTTTTAAAAAAAAAATTTTAGTGACTGGTTAAGTGCTCGTGGAAAAGATGTGTTTTTAGCTATTTTTTGAAGACAGAGAGTGAGTCAGCTTCACGGCTGGAGTTGGGAAGGTCATTCCACCAACGTGGTGTGATGAAACCGAGAGTCTGAGAAAGTGTTTTAGTGCCTCTTTGTGTTGGTACAACAAGGCAACATTCCTTAGCCGACCGCAGGCTTCTGGCGGGAGTGTAAATCTGCATAAATGATTTTAGGTATGCTGGAGCAGACCCAGTGACTGTTTTGTATGCCAGCATCAGAGCCTTGAATTTAATATGTGCAACCGGCAGCCAGTGGAGAGAGACAAAGAGTGGTGTAACATGCACTCTCTTTGGTTCATTAAAGACCAGACGTGCTGCTGCATTCTGGATCATTTGCAGAGGTCTAGTTGCACATGCAGGAAGGCTTGCAATGAGAGAGTTACAGTAGTCCAGTCTAGTTATGACAAGTGACTGAACAAGCAATTTTGTGGCATGTTCAGAGAGGAAAGGTCTTTCTGGCAGGGCGGAGGGTGGGGTCGGGTGGTGATGATATACACCCGGTCCCATATCAGGCTAATTAAGCCTCCGAGAGGGATAAATTCCGATGGTGGACGGTGGTGCGAGGAGAGAGAGATCATTTACGGACATGTCCGTCATGTGTGTGTTTTGTCTTTTAAGTTTAACATTAAAATATTATTTATATTGACAAGCCGGTTCTCGCCTCCTCCTTTCCCTTGCACTACTTTACACTTGTGCCAAAATCCGGAAAGGAGGAGGGATACGCCGTAGTAGAGTTCTCGCCACTACCGTCCACCCCAACGGAGCAGCCACGGCCATCTGCTGGGGGACGAAGAGCCCAGCCGCCTGGAACTGGAGGAACGGCTGCCAGGGGCGGCGGAAACCCCTTCGGCTCCCCGAGAATGCGACGGGGCATTCTGTCCGCCAGGAGCTGGAGGACTGCCTCCGATCCGCCCGGAGAGGCGTGGATGTCATCCGTTAGAGGGTGGAGGAGTGGCCGAGAAACAAGCTACGGTGTATCGGAGAACTGGCGAGTAAGTTTTTTTTTTCATCTCTTTCTCCTCTCTCTCTCTCTCACTGCTCTGCGTTGGCCTTGTCCCTCTCTTTTAAATTTTACAGTGTTTTTTTGGGGGGGTACTACACTGTTACAGGAAGTACCCCCCCCCCCCATTTTAAATAAATTTGTGTTTCCCTCCCCTTGTCCCCTCCCTCGTCCAGGTAGACGGGGATGACCTGCTGGCAGACGGCGCAGAAGGCGCGCCCCTCCCCAATGAAAGGGTGGGGGGGTGTACGTCAGGCCGGGGGCTCCACAGCCTGAAAGAACGAGGGAGGAATGTGGCAGGGCGGAGGGCGGGGCCGGGTTATGATGATACACACCCGGTCCCGTATCAGGCTATTCAAGCCACCGAGAGGGATAAAGGCCAATGGTGGACAGTGGTGCGAGGAGAGAGAGATCATTTCCGGACATGTCCGTCATGTGTGTGTGTTTTGTCTTTTAAGTTTATCATTAAAATATTATTTATATTGACATGACGATTCTCGCCTCCTCCTTTCCCTTGAACTACTTTACAGTCTTATTTTCCTGATATTGTAGGGTGTAAATCTACATGATCTTGCAGTCTTTGAGATGTGGTCTGTGAAATATAGCTTGTTATTGATGGTTACCCCTAGATTTCTGACCGTTTTGGAAGGTGATACTGTAGTTGAACCCAGCTGCACGGTGATGTTGTGTTCAACAGCAGTGGAAAGACATGGAGTTCGGTCTTGGCTGGGTTGAGTTGCAGGTGGTGTTCCTTCATCCAGGCCGAGATATCTGCCAGCGTTTAGAGCAGTCACTGTGGTGTCGTTGGGCTGAAAAGACAAGTAGAGTTGCGTGTTGTCAACGTAGCTGTGGTAAGAGAAACCATGTTACTGAATGATGGGTCCCAGTGATGTTGTGTATATGGAGAAGAGAAGTGGCCCAAGCACTGATCCCTGAGGTACCCCAGTAAGTAACTGATTTGGCTTGGATACCTCACCTCTCCATCTGAGAGATAGGAGGTAAACCAGTCAAGCACAGTTCCTCTGATGCCCAGAGTAGAGAGGGTGGAGAGAAGGATCTGATGGTTGACTGTGTAAAAGGCTGCAGAAAGGTTCAGCAGAATCAGAACGGATGATCTGGATTCAGCTTTCACCTGTCTCAGCGACTCCGTGAAAGACAGCAGGGCAGTCTTGGTGGAGTGTCCACTTTTGAAGCCTGACTGATTGTCATCCAGCAGCTTGTTCTGTGAGAGATAAGCAGAGACCTGATTGAAAACTGCCCTTTCAAATGTTTTTGCCATGAATGGGATGAGAGAGACTGGTCTGTAGTGTTCTATCAGTGTGGGGTTAAGTGCAGGTTTTTTCTGCAGTGGGGTTACTCGAGCCTGCTTAAATGTAGTGGGAAAAGTGCCTGTAAGTAGAGATTTGTTATTTATGTGTGTAAGTGCTGGTAGGATGGACGGAGAGATGGCCTGGAGAAGGTGTGATGGAATGGGGTCAAGGGAACAGGTGGTTGGAGAGGAGGAGTTTAGAGACCTCAGTGTCAGTCAAAGGAGAGAACATAGAGAAAGAATGGTTGCATACAGGAGCCAGGTGTTTGACAGGTTGTGGTGCAGTGAATGTATTGCTGATGGTTGTAACCTTATTTGTAAAAAATGTGGCGAAGATATCTGCTGTCAGGGGGTGGAGGGGGGAGGACAGAGAAGTGTGTTAAATGTTCTAAACAAGCTACGAGTGTCTGTGGTGCTGTTGATCTTGGTCTGATAATAGGAGGTTTTTGCAGCTTTAACATTATCTGAAAAAGTTGCAAGCTGAAGTTGATATTTACCTAGATCTGCTGGATCTCTAGATTTCCGCCATCTCCTCTCAGTTGCTCTGAGATCAGTCCGATGTTCACAAAGAACGTCAGACAGCCAGGGGCTGGGTGGTGTTGTACATGCTGGTCTAGAGGAGAGACGACAAATGTTGTCTAGACAGGTTGTTAAAGTAGAGTAAAGTGTGTCTGTGGCAGTGTTTACATCAAGCGTGGAAAATAAATTTATTGTGGAAAGAGAGGTAGAGACATCAGTGGAAAGGTGAAAGGGTGAGAGGGAACGGAGTTTACGGCGAAAGGAAACCAAAGGTGGAGTCGGTTTTACTATAGATGGGAGGATCATGTTGAATTGAACAATGTAGTTATCAGAGACATGTAAAGGTGTAACAAGAATATTTGAAGTGGTACAGTTACATGTAAAAATGAGGTCCAGCTGGTTGCCTGATCTGTGAGTTGCTGTGGTGTGTAGTCTTTCCAAATCAAATGAGGCCAGAAGAGTATTCAGTTCAGTGGCCTGAGGCTTGTCTTGGTGTATGTTGAAATCGCCAAGAACCACAAGTGGCCTGCCATCCTCTGGCAAGGAGGACAGCAGGACATCCAACTCCTCAAGAAAGCTTGTCAGCTGACCTGGAGGGCAATAGATGACAACAACATGTATTTTTGTGGGCTGATTTTTGTGGGGCTTAAATAAAAATGTCTAGGTTGTAAGATTGTAATGAAGAAAAAAAATTATTAAATTATTGCAAAAACAAATAATAATAATAATAACAATAAAAAACCTGATTGATTAATCACAGATTTTGATGGTGCTGAAATTGACACTATATACTTTTTTACCAGTCAAAATGCATTTATTTCCATTTTAGGACAGAAAACAAAAGAATACGTAACAATATAATGTTTTATTAACATTTTCCAAACAAAGCCTTCCAAAGTTTAAAGATAGAAATGTACTAAAATATCACCAATTCAAGTTACATTAAATGTTTCCCAAAGTGGGAGTTTGACTAATTGACAGAACTAATCCCCACATAATGTAGGTTGCATATTCATTGCAATGGGCATTAAATCTCTTAAACACTCATTCTCCACAATATTAATCAGCCGGCTATCTGCTTTGTTACAGCAATCGTGAAGCTGCATTCAAGATTTGTATCAGGCTGACAAAGCCGCCTTGACTTCATACAAAGAGTGCTTGCAGACATAAATGTCACATTCTATTTAAAACTTTATGCTGGTTTATGCTGCAGAACTTGGCAGATGCATTTAGATGTGATGTGTTTTCTTCGCCCATCAGTGCTGTGGCCATTTTCATCTATCCCTGGGCCTCACTATAACCCTGTTTACCATGCACTGCCTGTAGTTATGGCACTGCATCTCAGACATCCTTATTTGTCATTTAGGAAATTGCACTAGCTCAATTACTTCAGCTAAATCAAAAATGTTGTAATCATGGGGTATGGGTTTGCTTGGTTAGTACATGATCACACAGAAGTTCATGTACCCTGAAATCAACTCCCATCTGCCAAATTACTGACAAGCGTCATTCCCCATGGGACATTTTTGCTTCAATTCAGATTTTTTAACTTTTTCCTGTGGCGCAACCTCAAAGACATCAAGTCTAATGGAAACCAGAATGTAATCGTGTTCACATAAACAATAGCAGGGTTTCCATAAAATACTTTTAAGCAAATTTTCAAAAATACTTGAAATGTGAATAAAGTCTCAAAATTTGCATCATATTTAATGTGCCAGGGGTTGGTTAATTGTCTAGAATTTTGCATTAGTTAAAATACGCATTAAGGTGATGGAAACAGTTTATTCCCCAAACGATAATGTGTTTTGACCAGTTGTGCACGTGTTATAAGTGTGCAATAGCTTGATGCGACTGATCCAACAAAAGGTCCAATCTTGGTACACAATTCTTTGTGCATAGCGTTTAACCCACAGCTGGTCTTTAAAGTCCGGCAGAATTTTTTTTGAGTGCAGGCGCTCCCATGTATGCAGAGGCTGGTGGCATATGGGCATCGCATCCATTCTAGCCCTCGTTATATCAGATATTACACTTATTCTGTGGCATCTCCTGGCAGCATTTAATAAAACAAGGTACAATTGCTCCAATCCTGCAAATAAAACTCTCCCCAAACCAAGGAGTTCATTTAGCTGCTCAATAAAGACAAGGCTCTCTTCACTCGTCACATATTCACGCTTTTGACAGGACCCCTTGGCGTCACATTTTAACGCCCTGGATATACCTTTGGCGTCATTTCTCGATGCGTTGGGTAGTCCGATAGATTTCTATAGAGGATTTTAAAAATAAAAATATAAAAAACTTTGAGTAATTGAACACAATCGTAGCATATTATATATATTTATTAACATCAACAAACCTCCGATAAAAATACGTTATCCAGCATGCTCTAGTTACCAGTACCTAAGAAAACGCTTAAATTACTTACTTGCACACGCTGTGGAGCATTGTTAAACTCACCTTTGAATGCGGTTTTGGTTAAGACTACCCAACGCGTCGAAAAATGACGCCAAAGGTATACCCAGGGCGTTAAAATATGACGCCAAGGGGTCCTGTCAAAAGCGTCAATATGTGACGAGTTGGGTGTGAGAATGTGTTGCAAGATAATGTGCATGACATAGTGGATGGAAAAGCACAATGATTTGTATATTCTTTAATCTAATTTTTAGAAATGCGCTTAAAAAATGTGAAACACCACCCCTGGAGCCATAAGTTCAAATCCAGGGCATGCTGAGTGACTCCAGCCAGGTCTCCTAAGCAACCAAATTGGCCCGGTAGTAGTTCTCACTCTCAGTGGGGCACATGGTAAGTTGTGCATGGATCGCAGAGAGTAGCATGTGCCTCCACATGCTGTGAATCTCTGAGGTGTCATGCACAACGAGCCACATGATAAAATACGTGGATTGACAATCTAGAAGCGGAGGCAACTGAGACTGGCCTCCGCCACCCAGATTGAGGTGAGTAACCATGCCACCACGAGGACCTACTAAGAAACTCTGAAACTACATTTTCCCTACATTGAGAGTTAGGTTTAGAGTTGGGGTATGGGTTAAGGGTTAGAGTTAAAAAAAAATTAAATGTTGGGTGTATTACATCATTTACAACTAATAATACAACTCGCAATTGGCACCACTCAGTGGACATTTAACCCTGAAACTGGAGCTCACAAGTGCCCATATGTTCAACAACACTTTCAACTTCAGCCACTGGGGGCAGTGATTCGAATTTCGGTAAGCACAGGCTGATTACAACAGCAGAACTTTCGAACAACTGTTGCTGAATTCACTTTGCGCCCATGCTGGTAGATGCTGTAACCACCATTATGCTGCCAAAAAGAAATATTTTGATACAATAATTTTTTTGCAATAATGTTTTTGACAATATTTCATTCTATACATAGTTTTCCTGAGCAACCACTGGGCGGTGCCATGATGATTCTAATTGCCTATTTTCTGTTTCTAGTCTCGAGACACAATGTAAAACGAGCGATCCAGACAGAGAACAACAACCGTTTAAGTGTTATTTTTCTTTTATTTAGAGGGGTGTTCCCCTGTAGACCTGTCTTTGGTCATATGGCATTTACAGCTCAGGGGATTGGCTATGTTAAGTGCCCATAAATAACATTATAGAAACATACAGATCACACCAAGCAACTGCCATTGAGACGAATGGGAATGCTAACAGATAGTTCTCTTCTGATATTATAGACTTCAGTGATTACAATACCATTCCTAAAGTTCCTAACTTTCCCCCTTGTTTTTTGCTCTCGTTTTTTTCTTTTTTGCGGCAGAATGCACATCTATTACATAACTCAAGTCCTAATGTGGGAGTGTTCCAATGATTACATAATTTTGAAAGATCTTGTGTCGCTGATTGGGGAGCCGGTGCATATACTCTCTATCAGGGATGGACTGAGAAGAGAAATCGGCCAGGGATTTTACTTTCTATGATTTCAACATTTTACAAAAGTTGTTGATTTCAGCTTATCGCGGCACATTCGGCCCCGTTTCATGGCCGGGCCTTTGGGAAAAGTCCTGGTTCTCCCAATGGCCAGTCCGCCTCTGCTATCTATCATCATTCAGCGGTTTGATGTCACATTTCCTACCTTCTATTCCCACTGAAACTGGCAAGGCTTCATAAACATTGACAATGCCTCTTTGAACTGCTCTTTACTCTGTGGGATTTGTGGTTATTGGCAGTATAGTTGGACTGCATGAAGGCTGACGTTGGCAGTCTATGTTGTAGCAGAATGGATTGGTGACATTTTAACTCAACAGAGATAACTCTCAAAGAAAGAGAAGAGATAAGGTTTCAACTCAAACAATACAGTAGATCATTGACACTACCATGGCATTATGAAATACTCGTTCTTGTACTTCTGCTAGCTAGACGCGTCAGGCATCATGCCATCATCTGATTTTCACATTCTACATGCTTAATCACAGGTTTCCCTACTCAGATTCAAGTTCATTCCATCAATCAATGAAATAAGCCAGTTCTTGCAGGTTTGTTGTTGGCAAAAGCAGGTTAAAACAAACCTGAATTGATTTGATTCCAGTTACTTTCATTCAGAAGGTCAGCATTTTATAGCTTCTCATACCATTTCCACTCATGTACTGGATAGTTTAAAGGGGTCATATCACAAGGCATGCCCTTTCATTGTACTATGAAAACATACTGAAACCTTTAGATCTCAAAATGTCTCAATTTATTTTGTCTCAGTAAATAAATAAATAAATAACATCATACCTCAGGAACAAATTTGGACCTTTATGATCTGGCCTCCTAATCATTTGTTCAATTAAAATGTCTCGATTTAAAATATTGTTTGTGTTGTTTGCTTAAAGTAACACATACAAGGGTGGGATGCTCAGTGGTAAAGACGCTGGCTTCCACCCTTGGAGTTCACTAGATCGAAGTTGTTCGTTCTTTGTGGGGCACGTGGTGAGTTGAGCGTGGATGCCGCGCTGGATGGCGTGAAGCCTCCACACGTACTATATTTCCGTTGCAATCCGCTCAACAAGCCACGTGATAAGATGCGGGGGTTGACGGTCTCAGCATGGGAGGAAAGAGTACTGAAAAATCATACTCAAGTTACTTCTGTAGTACTTTAGTACTGTTACTTCCCAAAAAATGTAGTGTGAGTAGAATAAAAGTAGCTGTCCTAAAAACTACTCATGAGTAGTGCGTATTGAGTACTGAGTTGCAAAACCTATGCCCCATTATAATGAACACTGTATGCCAACTTTTAAAATACATCACTTATCTGTGATAAACACCACATGAATCTGATTCCAAAAAATAAAAGGGAGACATGATAACAGAAAAGTTGTTTGCTGTAGGGGCTACATCATGCTTAAAAAGGAATAATTCACCCAAAAATTAAAATTCTCTCATCATTTACTCACCCTCATGCCATCTTGGATGTGTATGACTTTCTTTCTTCTGCAGAAAACAAATACAAATTTTTAGAAGAATATCTCAGCTCTTTTGGTCCATAAAATGAAAGTGAATCTGTGCTAAAAATATAAATCAGTATAAAAGTAGTCTAATCTATTTGCCTCCAGTGGTTTAATCCATCTTCAGAAGTGATATGATAAGTGTGGTAAGAAAAAGATCAATATTTAATTCCTTTTTTTACTAATGCTCCTCTCTGCTCAGTCAATCTCCACTTTAACTTTCACTTTCTTCTTGTGTTTTTGGTGATTCCCATTCTTCATGCATATCATCACCCCTACTGGGCAGAGAGAAGAATTTCTAGCAAAAATGTACTTAAATATTGATCTGTTTCTCACCCACACCTATCATATAAATTATGAAGTCATGGATTAAACCACTGAGTTTTATGTATTACTTTTATGCAGATTAAGCAGTGTTGTGCTTTTTGGAGCATCAAAATTTTGGCACCCCATTCACTTACATTGAATGGACCTACAAAGCAGAAATAGTTTTCTAAAAAATTCTGAAGAAAGAAAGTCATACACATCTGGGATGGCATGAGAGTGAGTAAATGATAATGAGAAATGAGAATTTAAATTTTTGTGTGAATTATTTCTTTAAGTAGCACATGGGGGGCCACATTGTACTCCATTTGAGATACAATGTTCAACATTGATTTAGTTCTTGTATTTTTTAAGCCCAGAAATAGTTGTGTTCTCATTCTAATGCAGAATTTTCTGAAGTTTGTGACTGGAGGAATGTTCTGCTGAAGTAGTGCTCAACAAATGTTGATACTTTTCTATCTTTATAAAGGCTAAGCATAATTATGAATTATTTTATCATCTCTACTTTCCTGGTAATTTATTATACCAATTAACACCCTCTATACATCAGGGGTCGGTATTATTAAAAAATTAACAATATTGTTATTAAAAATGTCACTGTTTTATTATATTACATTAAAACTTTTAAAGCTACTCAAGATATTCAGTCTAAAGTGGTGAGTGGTTTTCTAATTTCCTTGTTATTGTTGTTTGATTAATAGTTTTATATGACTAGACAGTGCTCAATTCAGTAACATGTACACTTAAAGTCCGACATTTTGATGCAAATACGCTTTTTGTCTCACTGTTTATTCACTTTAGACATAAACGACTGCGTTTACATTCAATCCTAACCAAAACGGGCACAAACATTAGCCACCTGTCAATCAAACAACACACAGCTACAGATGTCAGGAAATAAAAAGTAAATATTTTATATTTCATCTAGATCAACCAACCAGTGGTGCTCTTGCTATTACGATTTATGTAATGAACACCCCTGTTCTAGATGTGAAACATAGGCTAAATATAGAAAACTACAAACAAATTTGATCGAGGACAATCATGACGATCATGCAATTGGCCTTTTTCACTGCGAAAATACCTTCCTTCCCCTCCGGTTATGTTCAGCTGTAAACTATGCTTGAGGCATTCTTCAGATCCATTACAGTTGCCCCCACATCTGCAGCTGCCATTCAAGTTTGTGACAGGGCGGAGGGCGGGGCTGGGTCGTGATTCCGCACACCTGGCCCCTAATCAGGCTAATCAAGCCTCAGAGAGGGATAAAGGCCGACTGGAGACTGCCGTGGGACAGAGAGAGAGATTTACGGGAAGCTGTCCGACAACCTTGTGTGTTTGTCTTTTTGGTTAGTTCTTCATTAAAATATTATTTATATTGTCAAGCCGGTTCTCACCTCCTCCTTTCCATTAATCACTTTACAAAGTTTTTTAGGTGTGCTTTGATTTGACGGGAGTCACAAGAATCTCCCAAACATGTTGATAGATAAAAATAAAATCAGGACAGTGAAGTAGCGAACACAGATGGTGGGAAAATAGCACAGTAAAAGTACAGTTAGAGCACATAAAATCTACTCATGTGGAAGTAAAAGTATACAATTTTCAAACTACTTAAAGTACAATTCTTGGGAAAAAGTAGTTAATTACAGTAACGTGAGTATTTGTCATTCGTTACTTTACACCCCTGGGTCTCAGACGTGGATGCAGCTGGGATTCATACTCCGTCACCCGGATTGAGACGAATCACCATACAACAACGAGGGCTTAAAAGCACATTGGGAATTCGGCATGCCAAAATTGGGGGGAAAAAAGGGGAAAATATAAATAAATAATAATACATACAAGTAATATTTTCTTATATACAGTATTTTAGATGATTTTTTTATCATAATTACTATTACTACTACTGCTACTACCATTTTCTTGTTTGTGTTTTAGAATTACTATTTTGTGCTGAAAGTATTTGCTTTATAAAACTGATGCATCTATTGCAAGTCTCACAAGACACATGTGCTCGCTTCATTGGGGATGTTTGATTACAGAGTGAGATGAGTTTATTCAGACAAAAAGCTCAGTCTCTACAGATTATTAACTTCCAGTAAAAGCAACCAAATTGTCCTTGACTGGGATTTGCCCAATATCACACAGTCATTCATAAAGTCAATGAACCAAGCTGCATGCTGAACATGAGTATTGTCAGCTGTCAAGGTCCACAAGTCTGAGAGAAACTGAGAGAAAGTTCTGGTCTGAATACCTGAATCGATGTTTCACAAGAGCTGTAATGATTGCTACTGTAGGCCTGATGTATGGCGATATACATTCATGTGTAGCAAGTGTTTGGTGTAACATAACAGGTTTATTTTCTCCTCAAGCTTGTATTCAATTTTAACCTTAACTGTACTGGATATACTTTTTTTATGAACCACATTTTCAGCACAACATTTTTCTAAATATTGCTTAAAAAGGTTGCCATTTACATTTCCAGTTAAAATCTTAGTCACACTTGGTTGAATTTATTTTTCTCATTTCAAAACTTTTTGATCTAAATTTTAACTTGTGCTTAAAGTCATGAAATTAGTTTTGGTGGACAAATATTAATTGTGCATGTGTATGAAATACTTAACCAAACTTGAAACTTAATCTATCTTTAATGTAATACTTTACAATATATAAATATAAATAAAGATTTCTGTTTTTGTGCAGAACTCCTGAAGCTGTCATAATTAAGATTTATTTTAAATTTGTTACCCACTGCTGTCCAAATCGAGCAATGTGCTGCCACCTGCAGTTATTGAAATTGTAGCATTTCACCCATATATTAGTTGTTCATGTGTAGGTAGGTGAATTATCCTTTAAAGCGGACTGAAATTTAAATGTATTATAGTATATGCACTTACAAATGCAGACATGCAAAATACAATTGAAGAGGTGAATGTGGATATAATGTTGATAAAATACATAGATGCATTACATGTCTTAGAAACATAATTTATTTAATTGTTGTATTTGGGTGTTGGAGAAAAGGACATAAGAAAAGATATATAAAAACATAAAGGACCAAACACTGAACCTTGCGGTACAACTTCAAGGATTTATCAATATGAGAAATAGTGCTAGGAAATTTAAAGCATTAGTTTTTCGATTTAAAGTTTACCGTTTAACGCGATTAATAAATTAAAGCAGTATCCATTTTTTTTTACTTCTTGAAACTTCACAAAAGTTTTTCCCCATTTCCTCTGACTAAAATTTGCATACTATATATATATATATATATATATATATATTTCCAGGAGGTACATACTTGACTTGACTGCATATCCTAGCGCAGAAACTGATTGTGTGGAGCAGTGCACGCTTATCAATTACGCCTGCATATCCTGGGCATAATAATAAAACGAGTAGATTTACTCTACGGAGAATGGAGACTTCACCTGCAAATGGTGAGCAAGGTGTGGGGGAGATATAGGAAAGCTGCCGTATCTCTATGAATCACCCAAAAATGCTCACTCTCTGTCATCTGAACCAGTGTCAAAAGAAGAGAGACCCAGAGTGTGCACGATAGAGACTGAAGAAAAGTTGTCCATATGACTAGCATACTATGTTCTAAGCCTTTTGAAGTAATTTGTGTGAGGAACAGACCAAATTTTAAATCTCGCCTTACAACAGACCATTACCATTATTTTTAAGCATTAAACTTGCCAGTAGGAATGGTAACCAAGACCTTGTGCAATAATGAAGTTGCTGAACTATGTTACCCCTAATGATCGGGGTAAACATAATTGTGTGTTTACATTATACTAAATTTGAAAACTGCATTATTAAATGCACAGTTATGATTAACCTTTCCAGTATAACATCACTTATGTAATAAATCCATCATACATTCGTTTGAAGAATATATTAAACAAAAATAGTTAAAACATGGAAGTCAATTAATATAGCATATTATAGGAGAAATTAAGAGAATTATAATCAAGGCAAGTGTCTTAATCATCATAGAGAATTCAGATTTTGTAATGAACAACATAAGAGAATGTTTCTTAAAAAAAAAAGAAAGCAGAAAAAATGGACAATGTGAAGGAAATGGTGTGGTTTCCCAGCTTTTCCCTTGGTACCACAGTAAATCTGGGTTATCCCTGACTGTTAAACCATATTAATATCCTCAAGAATGCCAGTAAGGTGATTGTTTATATTGAGGACAAATGAATGTCTGTGACTTGATTACACTTTTACACTGCATTTATTTGATTATACCTAAATGCTTTGTCTTGTTTTAAAATGTTATGAATTAAAATGCTTGTCTGACTGACTCTGTCTTGTTTTCAGAGAAATCATAATGTCCTGCTCAGTAATTGTGGGCAACATAAACAATTGTAGGATCATAAATGTCTGTCTTCATTCTTTTTTAGTTTATAGTCTAGACCTGTGGTCAAATTTTCAGCAGCCGAAAGAACAATTTTCCTTTGGTCAAACAAGAAATAAAATAAAGATCACATTGACATTCTAATTTTTATGGACAGGCAGTTAATGTGGAGGCATTTACAAGATCCAGTACATGTTTTCATGTGCCTAATTTGGCTATTTCTTGCATATTGTGACAGTGACAGATGAATTTGGACCAAAAAAACATACGATTTTGATTGACTTGCAGCTTTTATATTAACAACACAAGATATGGGAGGCATTTTCCCCATCTCTTTTAGCATGCTTGTGTCCCTAATGAATTCAGAGCTCCAAACCATTTTTTTGGGCCACAACCCATCAGTTGTGAACCACTAGCTTATGGTACAGTATTGCCTTATGGCAACTCTTTTGTTTTTTCTTTATTATTATTTATATTATATTATGTATATATATATATATATATATATATATATATATATATATATATATATATATATATATATATATATATATATATATATATATATATATATATATATATATATATTAAAAAGGGAGTTTTTATTATTTTCACATGCAAATGTAAATTTCACATGCAAATTTTATTATTTTCACATGCAAATATTGTCCAATGTTGCCAAAAGTTTGCCGGAGGTTTACCATTTGCACGTGAAAATATTGAGTGGCAAATTTGCGGAAATTTTACGTATGATTTTTGTAAGCAGCCTGTTCTCATTAATATAAGTAGCTATTTGTACGTTAATATTTGTAACATTTAGATGTTTGTATGTTTGGATAGATGCTAAAACATGCAATATGGATGTTTGAAAGCATCTAAAACGTAAACATTTTTACGTATTTACAGCTTTAGGAACGTAAAATATTGACAAATCTATTTCAAATCTATTTGAATACACAAATCAATTTAAATATATTTGTATATTTTTTATGTTTTATAGATATTTTAGATCCTTTAACCCTACCCCAACCTCTAAACATCACATTTCAACAATATAAACATTGTAAAACAGTTCACGCTCACGGGCAAGGAAGAGGCGAGAAACCGGCTTTATATACAAATAATAGTTTTAATGAAAAAATCAAAAGACAAACACACAGGACGACGGACATGTCCATAAGGATCTCTCTCTCTCGCACTGCCCTCCGCGATCGGCCTTTATCCCTCTCGGTGGCTTGATTAGCCTAATACGGGACCGGGAGTGTCGAGTCACGACCCGGCCCTGCCCTCCGCCGTGCCACATTCCTCCCTCGTTCTTTCAGGCTGCGGAGCCCCTGGCCTGATGTACACCACCCCCCCCCTCTTTCCCTGGGGGGGGGGGGGGGGGGGGGGGGGGCGCCTTATAACCACCCGTCCCCCCCCGTCCCCCGTCAATCCATTACATTTTAAAAACATGACAACAAAAAACACTACAATTTAAAAAAGAGGGAAAAGGCCAACGCAGAGCGGCAGTGAGAGAGGAGAGAGAGAAAAAAAAAAACGAACTCACAGGTTCTCCGATACGCTGTAGCTTGTTCCTCAGCCACTCCTCCACCCTCTACCGAGCGGCAGCCGCGCCTCTCCGGACGGATCAGAGGTCTACCTCCAGCCCCTGGCAGATGGAACGCCCCACCACGTTCTCGGGGATCGGAAGGGGCCTCCCCCGCCCCTGGCAGTGATTTCCTCGCTCCATGCGGTCAGACTCGGAGCCCCTCCCCGCTCACGGTTGGCGGTCTCTTACCCTGCCGCATTTCAGCACCCAGAAGGGGTCTCCTCCGCCCCTGGCAGTGGCATTCATCGCTCCAGGCAGTCGGCCAGGAGCCCCTTCTCTCCTCGCGGTCGGCGGCCGTTCCTCTGCTTCCAAGCAGCTGGGCTCCTCGTCCCCAGGCAAATGGCCGCGGCTGCTTCGTTGGGGTAGTGGCGAGAACTCCGCTATGGCGTATCCCTCTTCCTTCCCGGATTTCGGCACCAATGTAAAACAGTTCACGCTCACGGGTAAGGAAGAGGCGAGAAACCGGCTTGACATACAAATAATAGTTTTAATGAAAAACTCAAAAGACAAACACACAGGACGATGGACATGATCTCTCTCTCTCGCACCGCCCTCTGCGATCGGCCTTTATCCCTCTCGGTGGCTTGATTAGCCTAATATGGGACCAGGCGTGTCGAGTCACGACCCAGCCCCGCCCTCCGCCATGCCACAAACATGTGACAAGTAAATTAATGTACAGTAGCTATCATTTTTGTTACAATATACAAATTTATAGTTCCCCTTCTGTCGCTCACTTCGACATTGTGTCGAAGAAGCGACACTAGGGGTCTCTCTTGAGCGCCGAATATGTCTCTGATGCATGAAAAAGGGCCAATGAGAAGTTGGCAGACAGTATTTGCATACCCCGCCCCCGGACATATGGGTATAACGGCGAGGAAATACCATGAGTTCATTCAGAAATTTTCTTCGGCTGTGAGTTACACACCTGTTCCTGTTGCTCTGATGCTTTGCTTGCTGTTGGATCTATAGCACACATCAGCGGCTTTTCTCCTTCTCTGCATGGCAGTGCAGTTTGCACCTGGGTGCTTCGATAGCGCAAAATTAAAATAATTTTTATTCTTAAAAGAGTGATTTTCTCTGTAAAAGAGTATTTTCCATTAAAAGAGCAATACACAGCGGCGTTGAACGTCCTTTTCAGGACGCGTCTTTATAAAGATGCCATTCTGCCGCTATGTAGTTCCTGGATGCGGTAGAGTGCTCTCCGCTTCAGACGGCCACAGGCGTTGCCTTGTGTGTCTGGGTTGCGATCACACCGAGGCAGTGTTTGAGCATGACCATGGCAACATTGCGGTCGCGGCTCGCTTTCAACAGAAAGAAGGCCACTCCAGCCGCCCCCCCGCATCGCTTCTTCCCGCGGGATTGAGGACGATGCTGCTGGTGCTGAAGGTGATCTGGGGACGGCAGCGGGTGCAGCTCCGCCGGGTATGCCCCCTCGGACCACCCGCCCCCCGGCACACTCGTTGACTCCCGTCCATGCTCGAGGCAACAGTGGCAACCAGCACGCCCAGGCTGAGGCGGACGCGCAGATGTCTGATATGCTTGCCCGGGCTGCCGCTAACATGGGGCTGCTATTTCCTTTGTCTCTGGGTCACCTGGCCCGCAAATGCAGTTCTCACGGCACTCTGCCACCACACCTCAACAGTCCCGGCATGCTGGACGCGGACCCTCCACCCTCAGCCCCACGACTGCTCCCCGGCTGGCTGGTTCGGACGAGACCAGAAGACGCCTCTACCAGCCCTCCTCCTCAGTCACGAACCCAACCCCTGCAGGGTGCGCAGAGCAAGGTAAGTGCTTTGAGTCTTTTCTCAGCACCAGAGCCTAGGGACGCGTCATCGCCTAGCAACACCGTACACACCTGCTCCGCCCCGCTGCGAAGCCCCACCGGGTATGTCAAAAATAATCGTCCCTTTGGTGCCCCTAGCACGGAGCTTAGATGCATGGCTTTCACTTCCCAATCCGTCACGCTGGCTGACCATCTGACTCGGTTTTGTAATTCAGTTTGACAGGCCTCCACCCCCTTCACAGGTGTCCGCTTTACCGCAGTACACGGCGAGCATGCCAAATCCCTGCGCACGGAGATCGATACCCTTTTTCTCAAAGACGCAATAGAGCCTGTCCCTCCAACTGAAATGAAGAAGGGTCTCTACAGCCCTTACTTCATTGTACCCAAGAAAGGCAGCGGCTTACGACCGATCTTGGACTTGAGAGTTTTCAACCGGGCTTTGCACAAACTCCCGTTCAAAATGCTCATGCAAAAACACATTTTAACTTGCGTTCAGCATCTAGTTTGGTTCACAGCGGTAGACCTGAAGGATGCGTACTTCCACGTCTCAATACTGCCTTAACACCGACCCTTCGTTCGGTTCGCTTTCGAAAGCCAGGCATATCAGTACAAGGTCCTCCCCTTCTGCATGTCTCTGTCCCCTCGCGTCTTCACCAAAGTCGCAGAGGCAGCCCTTGCCCTGCTCCGAGAAGCCGGCATCCGCATACTCAATTACCTCGACGACTGGCTCATCCTGGCCCACTCCCGAGAGTTATTATGCGCTCACAGAGACCAGGTGCTCAGGCACCTCAGCCGTTTGGGGCTTCAGGTCAACTGGGAAAAGAGCAAGCTCACCCCGGTTCTTGGCATAGAGTTAGACTCGGTCTCAATGTTGGCACGACTCACCAACGAGCGTGCTCAGTCAGTGTTGAAATGCCTCGCCTCCTTCAGGCCGGGCGCAGCGGTTCCTTTAAAACTTTTCCAGAGGCTCCTGGGGCATATGGCATCCTCCGCGGCGGTCGCGCCGCTGGGGTTGATGCATATGAGACCGCTTCAGCACTGGCTTCTCCCGTTAATTCGGGACAAACATGTCCTAATCAGGTCAGACAGCACCACCGTGGTAGCGTACATAAATCGCCAAGGCAGCGTACGCTCCCGCCACATGTCACGACTCGCCCGTCGTTTCCTCTTTTGGAGCCAGCACCGACTCAGGTCGCTGCACGCCAGTCACATCTCCGACAACCTCAATGTGGTAGCGGACACGCTGTCATGACAACGCTTGCCTGACGGAGAGTGGAGGCTCCACCCCCAGGCGATACAGCTGATTTGGGATCGGTTCGGCAAGACCCAGGTAGACCTGTTTGCCTCCTGAGAGACCTCCCATTGCCCGCTCTGGTATGCCCAAACAGAGGCTCCCCTCGGGGCTGACGCACTGGCACACAGCTGGCCCTCGGGCTGCACAAGTAAACATTACCCCCAGTGAGCCTTCTTGCACAGGTGCTGTGCAAGGTCAGGTAGTATGAGGAACACGGCGTATGCCGTGATTTGAAGTGGACCCCTAGTGTCGCTTCTTCGACACAACGTTGAAGTGAGTGACAGACGGGGAACGTCTAGGTTACGTATGTAACCTCCGTTCCCTGATGGAGGGAAAGAGACGTCGTGTCCTCCCAGCCACGTCGCTGAGTCACTGAGGTGGCCGGACAATCCCGGCTCCTCAGAAAAATCCTGAATGAACTCATAGTATTTCTTCGCCTTTATACCCGTATGTCTGGGGGCGGGGTATGGAAATACCATCTGCCAACTTCTCATTGACCCTTTTTCATGCATCAGAGGCATATTCGGCGCTCAAGAGAGACCCCAAGTGTCGCTTCTTCGACACGATGTCTCGTTCCCTCCATCAGGGAACGGAGGTTACATACGTAACCTAGACGATGTATTACAGCTGCTAATACCACAACTACTCCTAAAACTTTTCCATGAGTACTTAACCAGTCGCTAAAAAAAATAAAAATAAATTTAAATAAATAAATAAAAGAAAATGTTCTTGTTGCTGTTTAATCTGTTATAAATGCTATTCTGATGCTAGTGAAACGTTGTAATATGGCACTTTTCATACCACTGTCTCCTTAAGATGATTCGCTTTGGATAAAAGCGTCTGCCAAATTAATAAATGTAAATGTAAACCTAATCATAACCATTAATTAAGCATTTAAAACATACAGGCAGATAAATGTAATCACATTCATTTATTCAGAAAAATTGCAAAATTCAGCACAAAAGTAGTCCAAAGGGTGATGTGTGATCCAGTGTGCTACCTGATGGCATACAATGATTTGTCTGTAGGTGGAGAGTGACATTTCAATGATTAATCGCTGTAAATCTTCTCGTAATGCACTCCATAACAGCACTGTCATATCTAATTCAAACATATACATTGCAGAATATGGCATGTTGCAAACGGTCATGAGACACTTGAGAGCCAATGAGCACTGGACATCACTGCCATAAAACTGCTGGTCGTAACGCTTGAGGTGGCAATTTTTTAATTTTGAAAACAAAACCTGTGCATGTCGATGGTTACAGTTGGCGCGATGCCGCTACAGTAGATGAGATCGTTGAATAAAAGGCTTGAATTTGGGTCTGTTTTTCACAGAAAGCAGTCTGAACATTTGGAAAGTTTTAGTAAAATGTTATGGATTCATTTATATTATTGTTTTATGGTGGTTTTTTGTGGCTTATTTAGCTTTTTGGGATATAATGAAAACTTATTTTTTGTCAAATAAAAATAAAATTAAATGCTTAATACATTATTAAAGGAGTATAGAGTTTTTTTAACATTTTAAAGTTTAGTCTTGGTTTAAGGGATATAATCCTTTAAAATATTGTATAGAGCAGCAGATATCACACAGAACTTAAAGAAACAAATAAAATGTCATTATAATGTCAACTGCATTAAATAAATGTGATTATAAATTAAATGTAAATTTATAAATTTATAATTATTAATCTGGACATAGTTGGTGCTATCAAAACAAACTCTGTTTGAACATTCCAGCCAGGCTGATACTGCAGTATTACTTCAACCAATAGCATGAGTTTTTCTTATTTTCTTATTTTCCCCCAAACTAGAAATCGGAATTGAGGCCAGCAGTGCTCAGTGTCCAAGATTAACTCTCTTAATATTTGTCCCCTGGAGCTGATTTTCAGGGGCATTTTTTCACTTAATGAGGGCCAGCCACTCAAACCAAACACTGTGTGTCGCCCTGCAGTCAAATATCAGTTTAATAGTTTTAATCAATCTGAATAATTAAATGTCTGTTACTTAAAAATGACATCAACATTAATTTATATTTGGTACAATAATATGTTAAACCAAACCAAGAATGAAATAGACAGAGGAATTTATTATGGGGTATGTTTTGCCCCTACATTTTGAATTTAAAGTCTGTCATCTTTTTTACACTTTCTGACACATTTTTGCCCTAAACCACCATTAATTTGTGACCCCATGTCAGCCTTACAGCATTGGGCCCAGCTGATGAGTTGATTGGTTTGCTTAAGGGCACAAATGACAATGATTAGAAATCAAGTTTTGCATGTGATTTGAACGAGAACCACCCCATTCATGATATTTCAAACTGACTGCACATAACCAGTCCTGGGTAGATTACTCCTAAATTGCAAATCCAGTACAGATTACGAATTACATGACTACAATTGCAATCAGCTACATAATATTTTAAAATGTAATTTAAACAATTTACAAGTACTCTGCTTTTGTAATCTGATTGCATAATCTATATTACATGTAATCCATTACTACCCAACACTGCATATTCTGTATCTATTTCAGAAACATCTTGGGCATTTCTAACATGAATTTGTTTATTGAGACAAATGACTCATTATTCGATTAATAATTGTTTGCTAAGTAATACAAGTACAGCTTTAACACTTTTGTTTTTTGATAACCTTTACTATGTATCCTAATCAAACTATTATCTTTAATTATTGAATTATTTTAGAGCTATGTTAATGTCACAGATTCTGAACATTTGGAACAGCATACTACCATACTACTATAAATATTCTGCAGTATGTAGCACACTGTGCACAGTATGCACATTTTCTATATTGATCTACCAGATCACCTATTTCATTTGCCAAAATGTGCAGTATACAACAACTCAAATCAAATCACTTTATCAGAGTACAGCATTAAATATTTTTTGTCCTCCAGTATACTGCGTATGCAACACAATATTGAGTAAGAAGGATGACATTTATTTTTGAACATAGGCACAGTTGCACTTGATCAAACAGTTACCCGTATGGCTGATCCCTTAATTGACTCTTAGCTAAAATTTGCGCCCCTTGGATATCATTATACCAGATAACATTAAATTAATAGAACTGCTCATAATATGTCAGTAACACACTCAATATTTAATATTGCCTCTTATATGAAATTAATCGATACATGAACCAACGTTAAAGGTGCAGTATTTAACAATTTTCATATAATATTCGACTTATTTTGCCAATGTGTGAACGGCTTGTAATGCAAATTAAAAAATTTGCCCTCCGGACTTCCTAGGTTGCCTATCAAAGCCTGTAGACTGATTTTCATGCGAAGGGAGCAGGACGCTTTTTCCGGGAAAAGCCAAAGGATTTTACATTTATGCTCGCTCCCGAGAGCCTTGCCTCAGTAATCGCTTCTCTTCCACGTCAACAGACAGTCTGCAACACTAGATAATGTTATCTTAGAGATGAAATCCAGCAAACGTGCGGCTTCCAGCACAACACCGACTCCCACACAAACTCAGAGTAAGCCAAAAAACCCCCACCAAAAAACAACATTTATCTACTGAATCCCGTCTGGCTAAGCGGGAACGTGATCGTGGTCGAGCAAAAACTAGAGTGAACATCGGCAGGGCATTTGATTCTTGGAAGGAACTTTGTTCAGTTTTGGGGATCAAAACCGACCCTTAATTGGCATTCTTCTTATTGGACATCTTGCCTGCTAACACTGACGAATTGTAAGCTACCTTGCTTCATAACTTTCAAATCATTTCAACGATCTTCTCTTTATGATAAAAGTCAGGTATACAGGATAAATTTAAGCAAATACCCTGGTTTCTTATTCATAGTACAACATATGATATATAAAGGCGGACACAGGGAAGTAGGTTTCTCCAGTCACAGGTAATGTTTAATTGACAACTTCAATGCTTAGCTTCACACAACTCAGCAGTATTACATGCATGTAGTCTTTCAGACTTTTTAGCTTCACGTACAAAATAATCACATAAGCTTCCTAGCTTCACGAACACTGCAGGCTTCCTTGTGCCAGTCTCTTTCTGTCTCTGCTGGCGGCATGGCAGCTTATATGCTGCTCTCCCCATGCTCACTGGAATTAGAGACATGTGTTAGACATAATCTAACCATGCCCCCGCTGCCACACATAGAATAGTGCAACTGTAAACTGTCTGGTATATTTTGGTAGTATGTATCAGTATGCTATGTTAGCTGTAAGTGTGTATCAGTATGCTATGTTAGCTGATAAGTAGTTTTAGTTTAGTCTCAAAGTTTGTAGTAAAACAATCATAACTGTGTAATATTAATTATGCTACCTCATCTGTCAGCATGATGCCGGTGAATCACGCTCAGTCTCTTTGGCATTGTTTTGGTCGATGCTCACTCGCTTGTGTCCCTATGTAGTGTGTGCACGAGCGCAAGCATGAGCAACATGCAGCTGGCTGCAGTTCACATTACGGCCACAGGTGTCATTAATAACAAGGGTTTCTGAATCTTACATACTGCACATATAATAGTGTGTATTTTAACAAACTATTGACCAATCAGCATCCAGGACCAGAAGTAATATTCTACAAATTTATGAATCTTACATACTGCACCTTTAAGCTATCAACATTGATTTATCTTTAATTTAGTTGGTGCCTCGTGTCACTTCTATAAGTGTCCTGGCAACAATGTTTTTTCTCTCCATATCATTTCAGTAAAATTTGGCCTTCAAAGACTAATGACCTTTATAGGACATCATTAGAAAAAAGCAATGGTAAAAATGGCAGACAGCAACAGTTGCTAATGTAGGATCGGTCAGTAATCTTTTTAAGGTAGGGCCTAGTGAAGAGTATTTAATCAAATCCCCTTATCACATTTCTGTGCTTTGAGCAATAATTCTACTACAAAAAGTAAACACAACTCTGACATGCTCAGACATGAACATGGGCTTGCAGTGAAAAGTCCACAATTTATCACAAAGGATTGTTATTTTCAATGTTATTTACTCTAAGCATGGTGCCAAGTAAGTTAACAGCTTATCAGCAGTTGATCTGTTCGTTTAATCAGTGGTGAAATAATCATCAAAAGGATCTTTCAACACTCATGTGATTACATGACTGTGGACCATTTGGTTGTTATTTGCTACCAACCAGCCTTAAAACAAATTACTCTCTGCCTCCTCCGCAAGTGTGATCTTTACTCTTAAGTCGTGTTGTGTTTATTTCTCATAGACTTCTTTAATCTTGTTGCATCTGGCCACATATCATTTTTTTTCTTAAGTGGACCCAAATGTGGTTTAACACTTGCCAAAACACATTTCCAGTAAATCTGATGTATAAAGAATAATCACAAAAAGAAACTTACAAATTAACGTAATGATGATTGACAGAATTTTGGATTAATTCCCTTTAATAAGAGTATGACTTTGTGTCCAGGGAAGCTATGTGTAAAGAGTCAAATATTCCTTGTCTGAGTGGGTACACATGACTCGTTTAGTCTCTGGAAAATAGTAAAAGCATTAACAGCCAATAAGGACTATCGGATTTTTATTGTATTGTACAAACTTAACTTTAAAATAGCCGTTTTGCATGACGACCAGTGAATCATTTCAGTCTGTAAGGGTAAATTGACTTGTCGGAAAAACCAACAATGTGTGTGACAAATGTTGTGAAAGACAAATGTTTTCGTTTCATGTGGTGTTTAATATTTTGTGGTTTTGACACATTGTTCAGACGCGACATATACGTGGAAAGTCGAATGTTCTTCCAGGTAGAACTTCCCCTATAGGCTGGACTTAGACTGGCTTTGCCAACCCAAAGATATTGCAAAAGCAACCACAAAGCCATCTCTCAAACAAGCTGAACAACATGAACATTAATTTTGTCTGCATGTGTTGGTCCAGTAATGGACAAACAGTCTTGTGTGGTTTGAAGTGAATCATGTAGTCAACATCCGGACACTAGTTTATATCTGAGAAAACAGGGATCTGTTAGAACCTGATAAACAAGGAACCGAACAGCAGTGCCTTACTAATGTTCAACGAAATATTTTATGCCTGGAAACTACAAATATTTGACATTGAACTTAGATAGCTTAGTTTTTCATTGTTGACAATACTGTCACAAACACATTTCCACAAATTACGATTATGTCACCATTTACTTACCCTTAAATGTTTGCTTTGTGGAAATTAGATCTTTAGCAAGTTCCTTGAATTGTGAAATGATACTATAAAAGAAAATATGTAAGTGGTGCTTGTTTGCACAATGGTCTCCCTCATGATGCTAGGGTGTTGTGGACAGTTGAGATGGCTTTACTACTGCTACACTATGTGTTTGCTAAAGTTCAGAGTGGGCTTTTTTTTCCCTACCCTTTTCTCCCCAATTTGGAGTGCCCAATAAGTCCTCGTGGTGACATAATGACACGCCTCAATCCGAGTGATGGAGGATGATGTAACGAGGCAGGCAAAGAGGGAAGATCTAAGTGCAGCTTTTTAATAACAAAAAACAGGAACACTAGGAATAACAAAAACCACGGAGAACTAAACGCTAATCATGCAAAACGTGAAAAACATGAAATAACAGACAAATGGACAGGAGGGAAACAAGGGCTTAAATACACAAGGGAAAACTAGAAACACCTGGGGAAACAATCAGGGCATGGGAGACAATCAGGGGAAAACCAATCAAAAAACAGAACTACAAAGGACTACAAAAACCAAACAGGAAACAGGAACTAAACAGGAATTTCAACATAAAAGCACAGAACAAAAGTCAACAGAATGTGACAGAGCCCCCCCTTTAAGGAGCGGATTCCAGACGCTCCAAAAACAAAACAACAAAAACAAAAAACATTGTCCATGGAGCACAGGGGAAAACGGGTAGTTCAGGGGGGGCACCAGGGGCAAATAGGCAGTTCAAGGGGGCACAAGGGGAGAAAAGGAACAAGGTAGGGTCAGGGTGTCTGGGAAGTGGCCGTAGGACAGGGACTGGATCAGGAGAGGGCCACAGGGATGAGAGAGGGTAAGGGGGTCTGGGAGGTGGCCACAGGACAGGGACCGAGTCAGAAGGCCACAGGACAGGGACCGGGTCAAAAAGCCTGGATGGATGCCACAGGACCGGGTCAGGAGGAGGCCATGGGACAGGGACTGGGTCAGGAGACCACAGGACAGGGGGCCTGGGAGGAGGCCAAGGAACAGGGATCGGGTCAGGAGGCCCGGGAAAAGGCCACAGGACAGGGATCGGGTCAGGAGGCCCGGGAAAAGGCCACAGGACAGGGAACAGGTGAGGAGGCCCGGGGAAAGGCCACAGGACAGGGAACGGGTCAGGGGGCCTGGGAGGAGGCCAAAGAACAGGGAACGGGTCAGGAGGCCCGGGGAAAGGCCACAGGACAGGGAACGGGTCAGGGGGCCTGGGAGGAGGCCAAAGAACAGGGATTGGGTCAGGAGGCCGGGGAGAAGGCCACAGGACAGGGAACGGGTCAGGGGGCCCGGGAAAAGGCCACAGGACAGGGAACGGGTCAGGAGGCCCGGGGAAAGGCCACAGGACAGGGAACGGGTCAGGGGGCCGGGGGGAGGCCTCAGGCCGGGGACAGGGGCAGTCTCAGGCTGCGGGGCCGTGGAAGGCAGAGTCATGGAGGACTCTGGGGGCAGAGCCATGGAAGGCGGAGCAGGCAGAGCCGTGGAAGGCAGAGTAGGCAGAGCCGTGGAAGGCAGAGCAGGCAGAGCCGTGGAAGGCAGAGCAGTGGAGGACACAGGGGGAGGAGCCGTGGAAGGCACAGGAGGCGTGGAAGGCACTGGAGGCGGAGCTGTGGAAGGCTCAGGAGACAGTGCCGTGGGAGGTTTAGGAGACGTGGAAGGCTCGGGAGGCGGAGCCCTGGGAGGCGGAGCACTGGGAGGCAGAGCACTGGGAGGCTCAGCAGGTGGAGCACTGGGAGGAGGAGCACTGGGAGGCTCATGAGGCTGAGCACATGAAGGCGGAACACTGAGAAGCTCGGGAGGCGGAGCACTGGGAAGCTTGGGAGGCGGAGCACCGGGAGGCAGTGCACTGGGAGGCTTGGGAGGTGGAGCACTGGGAGGCAGAGCACTGGGAAGCTCGGGAGGCGGAGCACTGGGAAGCTCGGGAGGCGGAGCACCAGGAGGCAGAGCACTGGGAGGCTTGGGAGGTGGAGCAATGGGAGGCAGAGCACTGGGAAGCTCGGGAGGCGGAGCTCTGGGAAGCTCGAAAGGCGGAGCTCTGGGAAGCTCAAAAGGCGGAGCTCTGGGAAGCTCGAGAGGCGGAGCACTGGGAGGCGGAGCCCTGGGAGGCTCGAGAGGCAGAGCCCTGGGATACTTTCTTCTCCTCCTCCTCCGGACGATCAAGGCTACAGGCGCTGGCGCTGGCTCTGGGACGGTCGAGGCTACAGGTGCTGGCTCTGGCTCTGGGACGGGCGAGGCAGCAGGCGCTGGCTCTGGGACGGTCGAGGCTACAGGCGCTGGCTCTGGCTCTGGGACGGTCGAGGCTACAGGCGCTGGCTCTGGGACGGTCGAGGCTACAGGCTCTGGCTCTGGGACGGTCGAGGCTACAGGCGCTGGCTCTGGGACGGTCGAGGCTACAGGCGCTGGCTCTGGGACGGTCGAGGCTTCCAGCTCGTTGGCCATGGCAGGCGTGGGAGTTGGCTCATTGGCCGTGGAAGGCGTGGGCATTGGCTCGTTGGCCGTGGCAGGCGTGGGCTCGTTGGCCGTACCCTCAGAAGCAAAGATCACCAAAACCAAGTCCACGTACTCCTCCCACGTGTAATTACCTGTCTCCGGCAAATCCTCCCATCCATAGGCAAGGAGACCTATCCAGTAGATGGACTTTAGGTGTCTATCCGCAAATCCAGAGCATCTGGCAATGGTGCTGAACAGACGTGTGTATTCAATTAAAGGGAGGTTAGCTCGGCTCAACTGGACAAAGACTGCTGCTAGATCCATCTAAAGGTCTGTTATTCTGTAACGAGGCAGGCAAAGAGGGAAGATCTAAGTGCAGCTTTTTTATAACAAAAAACAGGAACACTAGGAATAACAAAAGCCACGGAGAACTAAACGCTAATCATGCAAAACATGAAAAACATGAAATAACAGACAAATGGACAGGAGGGAAACAAGGGCTTAAATACACAAGGGAAAACTAGAAACACCTGGGGAAACAATCAGGGCATGGGAGACAATCAGGGGAAAACCAATCAAAAAACAGAACTACAAAGGACTACAAAAACCAAACAGGAAACAGGACCTAAACAGGAATTTCAACATAAAAGCACAGAACAAAAGTCAACAGAATGTGACATGAATCTCAGTTGCCTCCGCATCTGAGGCCATCAATCTGCACATCTTATCATGTGGCTGGTTGAGCATGTTACTGTGGATTCGAACTCGTGACTCCAGGGGTGGTAGTCAGGGTCAATTCTCGCTGAGATACCCAGGCCCCCCCAGAGTGGTTTTTGATGTGTTACTATGTGATTGCTAGGGTTTTATGGGGTGCGTTTCCCATACAACGACAAAACTCACAGCATAACCACCATAGTACAATGCATCATTGTAGAAATGAACAAGCTATCCACAACTGTTTCCCAAAACCGTAGTAACTATATTGTACATTTATCATTCAAACCTTGTTGGTTGAGCTGTCAGTAATGACATCACTCAGGAGATGATGTAATAACTTCAGCAAATATTAAATAATAATTGTTCATTTACACGTACAGCAGAAAGCCATTTAATACGAGAAAGCTGCTGAAGACACGAAAGCACCATGCACTTTGTAATGTGATAGATGCATTGTGCTGCTATAGTGTGGTTTCCCTCTACATTTCATTAGACTTCCATTCTCCCCTGATGCACATATGCACATGTGGACTCTTCAAAAACATATTAACGCCACTTATGCCTTAACATAAACACACAAAAACAGTGTTCTCTGACAGAAATCATGTGATAAAGCGCTTTCTGTTTAACAGATTAAACAGCTGCACTCACGTTTACGTGATGTGCTTTCTGCAAAATGCATGTAAACATGGTTTACGTCTTGACATAATGAAAGAAATACAGGGTGGCCCAAAAAATATGAAGCAAGCTCTTTTCATGGTGAGTTCAAAGCAGCGTGCGACGCAGGCATTGACACACTGACGCAAATCGTGAATGCAGCTTCACAATTGCTGGAACATAGCGGAAAGCCACAGTTTACCAGCAGATTAATATTGTGGAGGATGAGAGTTTATGTGGACTAGTTCTTTCAAATCAAACTCCAACTTAAATTTTGGGAAATGTTTAATGTTACTTGAATTGGTGCTATATTAGTGCATTAATCAGATTTTTTTTCACACAACATTTGGTCTGAAAAACCGATGCTAGACCCGCATGTATCTAACACTCCCTGAGCATGCATATAACAAACACAGACATGTTTGTTATTTTAATATTTGTAATGAACTTATTAAAATTGCTAATTTCCAGAAAAGGACACTTAATCAATCTCTAATAAAATATCCACAAATGATGGAAGACAAGATATATAAAGTAATTAAAAAAGTCATTTGCAGTCATATGGTGGAATTTAATTACCATTGAAGCTCAAGAATGTAATATTATGAGCGAAACATTACAAAATTGACATCAGGATAAACATCATTTACATGTGAGGTAAGAAATGTTATGCGTAATTATTTCATATTTCCATTGACTTGCTTGCATTCACGTTTTGATACAGTTTGAGAAACTTAGAAACTGTTTTCTACATGGGTTACATGAGCAAAGTTGCATAGGCTACATCTACCTCTGCATATTTTTATGCACATATTTTTGTATGTGAAATTCAAACGAACTGCTGAACCCAACTGTTAAAGCCTATAATTTTCTTTTCTTTTCTTAAAAAGGAACTGAATCCATTAACTAGAAAATAAATGACTTGAAATGAAAGGTTTTAAACCATATCAGGCCTATTATGTGGTAAATCAAGCGTGCAAGTTATGAATGTTCAGTTAGATTGATGTAAATTATCATATCAGATTCAGAATGAGCTTTATGCCAAGTATGCTTACACATACAAGGAATTTGTCTTGGTGACAGAAGCTTCCAGTGCACAAACAATACATCAACAAGACAGAGATAATAAATATAGAATAAAAAATACAAGTGAATGGAAAATCTAGATGGAAATACACAATAGGACAATATATATATATATATATATATATATATATATATATATATATATATATATATATATATATATACACACACTTCCAGTCAAAAGTTTTGAAACACTTCACTGAAATGCTACTCATGATCTTAAAAAAATCTTTTGACCTGAAGGAATATGCTTAAATGTTTTAAATGAGTTTTGCAGACAAAAATATAATTGTGCAACCATATAAATTTAATTTATTATAAAACAAAAATTTTATAAAAAAAAAAGTTGGACAGAATAATTAAGAAAAGCATCCACTAAGTGCATCCACTGGACATAGAGGCACCTCCGTTGATCAGCTTGGATCTGTTGTGCCCGGATGGCCCTTTGCAGTATGAAGTCCACGCTGTCCCACACCTGTTCGCTCCGCCTGATCCAATCATCCACTACTGGCACCGTAGAGGGTTCACCTAACCAAGGGAACATTGGAGGTTGGTAGCACAACACACACTGGAAGGGAATGAGTCCAGTAGAGGAGTGAGTAAGGGAGTTCTGAGCATATTCCACCCATGGGAGGTGAGCTGGTGTCCCCGATCAGACATAATGTCTTCTGGCAGGACATAGATCCTGAAAACTTGGTGGAAAAGAGTGTTAGTGGTCTCCATGGCAGTGGGTAGGCCTTTCATGGGGATTAATCTGCAAGACTTTGAAAAACGACCAATGATAATAAATATTGTGGTAAACCCATTGGAGTTTGGCAGATGAAGTCAATGGACAGGTGGGACCAGGCTCTCTCAGTCATAGGCAGTGGTTGTAGAAGGCTGGCTGGCAGTTCTCTGGGGGTTTTCGACTGTACCCAAACTTGACATACCTTAAAATATGCAGTAACATTATTAATTTGTGTAGGCCACCAGAATGAATTACGTACTAAGATTATAGTTCTTTGGATGCCAGGGTGTCCAGTGCTAAGGGAGGTATGGTCCATCGGATCATTCTGTGAGAAGAAGGCACAATGATAAAGTTTTCCAGGGCCCCAATGCCACAGTCTGATGCATCAACCTCCACTATAAACAGTTGTTTAGGGGCAGGGTGCTTGAGAATGGTGGCGGTCATGAAACTTGGCTTGAGGGCTTCGAAGGCCTTTTGAGCAGAGTCACTCCATGTCAATTTGGATGGTTTGTCTTTGTGCAGTGACGAAAAACAAGCAGCAATGAGGCTGTAATTGCGGATAAACCTTTTGTAAAAATTCACAAAGCCCAGAAAACGTTGTAGCTCCTTAACAGTATTGGGGTTTTGCCATTCAGTAAGTGCCTGGATCTTGGAATTATCCATCTCAACACCTTTATGACTGATGACATACCCCAAGAATGTTGTATGGGTAATGTGGAACTCACATTTCTCTGCTTTCACATGGAGTTGGTGCTTCTGAAGGCATGAGAGGACCATCTTGACATCTTTGATATGATGTGCTTTATCTTGGGAGTAAATGAGTATGTCATCGATGTAGGCTATGACACACTTGTTGAGGAGGTCTCTGAAGATTTCATTTTGAAATGATTGGAACAAAGCTGGTGCATTGGCCAGGCCATAAGGCATCACCTGGTACCCCCTACAGGTAATGAATGCGGTTTTCCACTCGTCTCCTTCTCTAATATGGATGAGATTGTAAGCACTTCTCAAATCAAGCTTGGTGTAGATGCACGCTTAATGTAGTTGTTCTAGTGCAGATAGAACAAGAGGGAGTGGGTACCTGTATTTGATTGTTACTGTGTTGAAACCTCAGTAATCAATACACGGACAGAGCCCACCATTCTCAATGAAGAAAAAGCAGCTGGTGAGGTGAAAAAACGAATTAAACAAGAAGGTAGATCCTCCTTGACGTACGTTTCTATGGCCATGGTTTCAGGTCTTGATAATGGATAGACTTTGCCCCTGGGAGGTGCCGTGTTAGACAGTAGAGCAGTCCCATGGATGGGTTGGTAGTTGAGTTGCCTTGATTTTACTTAAAACTTCAGGAAACCCTGAATATTCCTTGGAGATTTTGCTAGTGGTTAAACATGGCATGGTTACTGTGACATGGAGGAAATTTGAATGGCAGTAATCTGACAATTGTTTTAGCTCACCCTGGTTCCAGGAGATGATGGGATCATGGACAGCCAGCCATGGATGACCCAGGATGAGAATATGCTTGGGTGAGTTAATAACATAAAGAGAGATTATTTCTGTGTAATATATAGCAGCTGAACAGAATATCTTTAACTCCCTCTGGTTATTCAAACACTTCATGGATCTGTGAAGCGATGTAAGTTGTCTATCATTCTCTTAAACAGCAGAGGCCCAGTCTAAAGCTTTATCGGTAAGTAATGTCATCACAAATGCACATTTCCTTGAATCTTGGTTGAATGACTCTGGTTGATTGGAGAAATATATTCTTCATTGACGTAAAAATCCCTTACACTTCTCCGGTGAGCCATAAAATGTATCAGGAATCTTACCGGTGTAGCTTGAGTGGATGAAAGAGAGCGGATATAATGGGTGAGGCTCTCATTTGCAGCTCTTAGGTTGTGCAGTTGCTCTTGGTAACCAGTGAGAAGTTCGCTCTGGTAAGCGAAGGCAGCCTGGAGCTGAGAAACTTCAGCTGAATTCATTGGTGGCGAAGTATTCTGTGAGGTACTTGACATAGAGGCGGAGGTAGAATCCATATGCAGGAAGTTTAATAAACACAGCAGACAAATCCAAAACACAAGACAGAGACGAAGTCGATGAAGCAGGCAAAGTAGTAGTAACAAGAAATCAGTCTAACCAGGCAAATAAAGCAAAACAGTAATCCAATAATCGATAATCCAAAAAGACAAGCATAATGGTCATAACAAGAAGACAATGATATAGTCCACGGAAAAATATCTTTGTAAGGCAGTGAAATAACTGACAATACTTTGCAAAGCAACAATGGAAAGGCATGGCTATATAAACAGTGCAAAAAGGAAGTAAACGTAGAAGAAACGATTCATGGCTAGTATTCAGGAGAGGGCTCCCTCTTGCTCTCGGCTGAATGGATACCTGCCTCATTCGTTACAATGGGAACTCCTTCAATTCTGTTTAAAAAGCATCCCAGGGTACCTAAAGAAGTTGATTAAGAAAATGTCAAGAGTACAATTCTGCAAATTCTAGGCAAAGGGTATATATATATATATTTCTAGCATTTTCCTCACTCTGGAAGTATATAGTTCTTGAAGGGAGGGCAGGGGGCAACCAATAATCCTTTCAGTAGTCAGAACTGTCCTTTGTAGTCTTCTGATGTCTGATTTTGTAGCTGCACCAAACCAGACAGTTATTGAAGTGCAGAGGACAGACTCAATGACTTCTGAGTAGAACTGTATCAGCAGCACCTGTGGCAGATGGAACTTTCTCAACTGGCGAAGGAAGTACAACTTCTGATGGGCCTTTTTCACAATGGAGTCAATGTGGGTCTCCCACTTCAGGTCCTGTGAGATGGTAGTGCCCAGTAGTGATGGGTCATTCATGAACGAGTAGTCTCAGAGAGTGATTCATTCATTTTGTGTTGGCCATGCATGCGTATTGCACAACCTCTGTTCATTTGTTATGTGAAAACCACATGGGCACTGTACAGGAAACAGAAATTATTAGTTCACCTTTCAACTCTTTTGGTCCGAGTGGTTCGTTCTTATGCCATTCATTCTTTTGTCACGTAACAGCCGTATATACTATGCACTGCACTAACACGGCTCAGGTTATCCTTCATGAACTACCTCCTTGCCATTGTAACTTTATTACTATTGTCTTATCAATGCTTTACTCCTCTGCCACAATAATATAATGCACTTTAATTATATTAATGATCATTTTTAGAATATATACATTTTATTTAACATATTTAAATATAACTATTTATAATAATTACAGCATTATATATTTAATTATTGTAATTTGAGGGGCTTTCTCAGAGAATATTTGTTAATGCAATTAATTGTCATTAATTGTATTAATTAATCGGCATACCATGTAATTAATTAGATAAAAAAATAAACAAACGACAGCCCTAGTAAAAGGATATAAAAGTCATTGTTGTTGTACCACTACTGTTTATTTCACCAGGAAACTGTTGTGAAACAAGCCACATTTTTATTTTGTTTTTACATAAATGCATGAATGTAAAGATTGGCTCATCTTACCCCACTTTCCCCTACTGTGTGTCGTGCTAATGTTATTGGTGAGCTGCACAGCTGGCTATAGCTGTCTTTACAGTTGCCTTGGAACATTAGTCTGTGATATTAGAAATGATTTTAACCTTGTAAAACATCAACTTCAAGTATAAAAACTACAGATGATTGCAAGATGGCATACATCACTTATTTTTACCAGAACACTTCAAGGAGATCTACTTTTTATTGATCAGCTGGGAACGACGCGTCCTTTATAGTTGATTTATCTCAATACATCAGTAGCCAAGTGCTTACAAGGTTTAGATGACCATTGCAAAAGTCCTAAACATGTATGAGAACTGTCATGGGTTTTGCCCACCCACTAGTAGATTCCCCAATTCATATGTCGAATTAAGGGGCAAATGTTAAGACCATCAGTGACATGGACAGTCTGTTTTCCATGTCCAGTCCACCCCAAAGCTGGTAAAATAACTCACTCAAAATAGCTATAACCAGTCCTTTAATCTACTTAGCGATATGAAATATTTTATTTCCCATGTGGAAGTTTGGAGGTATGAAATGTTCTGTAGATTACATCCAATAAGCAGTGGACAAGGGATTATTTGGATATTATAAAGGAGCCAGTGTCAAGGGACTGGCTCCAACACATGTTCTCAGAAGCAGGCAGAGAGAATGCAACATGTTTTTCCTCTGCTTCCCTTGTAACAGAGACAGTGCAAAAGTATTGGCTAGATTGTCAACCTGAAATGTTTAATTCAGATAAAAGGATTAAGAGTTTTTATACTGTTTACTGTTTGAGCCAGTGTTTGGATTACCTGCACCTCAGATTTACTGCACTAACTCAGATAATATACCTTGATTAAGATCCAGGGTCCAAACAAAGCAAACGTATTACATATAATGCTCAAATTATGAAATTTCTGCAACTTCTGTAACCCTTAATTATCCAGAGAAAACTGAGGTGTAGACAGGTTTTCTTTGTTTGGACTAAGACATAAATTGATGCATTCACAATGCCGACCGTCAGTGATTTATGTCCTAAATTTCCAGAGGCCTTAAGATCTCACTGTAAAGTACTTTTGTTTTCCAGAAAAAACCTCTTTGGCGTGATTACAGAAGATTTGGTATTCCAAGACGTCCAAGTCACAGGTAATACCACCAAACAGACAATAAACACAACAAAGGCACAGTTTCCAACGAAAATCCATGTAAGCTTTGCCCAAAGGAGATCTCAGACTGGAAGATACTTTGGAGAGTTTGCACTCACAGTGTGAGCTGCGGGTGGCCGTGGCCAGCATCAAGGACAAAAGATAAAACTAAGAAAACCACACGTGAATCTGATGAAAACACCAGCTTCATTGTGGAGAGTTCTTCCTTATCAGAACCCTGTCTCATTTGTTGTTTCCTCTTACTTTTCTACCCCCACTTTCTGAGTTTTTCATGTGGTAACAAATGTATAAGGAAGCAATGGATTGAAAGATTCTTTGCTTGAAAAAAAAAATGCAATTTGAAGCTTTGTAATTGAAAACACACATTGAGTCAGAGAGGCTCAGCTACCAGGGGAGGGCAGAGAAAGCCCCAATGAACAAAGGTTTCAATTGCGAAAGAGACAAACTAGACTCTGCGTGACATCTGACTAAATAATCTCATTGTTTTCTCCCTAAAAACAAGTATCGAATAACTGGTGAAGGGGAAGAACAGAGGAGAGGGATGTCTGCTGAGCCCAAACCTGCAGCCTCGACTCCCCACCCCCTAAAAGAGCTTTGGAAACCATACGTCCGGTACTACGGAGACGTGCTGAATAAAACTGTTTATCCATCTGACTCTGGTCAACAATATAAACTTGTGAACTGTGCTTTGGAATCATCTTTGTATTTCAAAAGATATGAATGATTTAAGACCTCCTCCAAAGAAGGTTTATGCCCCTTCGAATATAAGGTATGTCACGACTATTTACATTGTAGCTGTTGCATGAATCTGATACACATTCTTGTACAGGCATAACAGAACATGGATTCTGAGGTTCAAGTTGGTCCCAGATTGTGCACATTTACACATATTCCCCTGATGCTTATATGTACTGAAATAGAGGTGATAATATTTACTTTCAAAGGCAGAAATCACTATACTATTGCTCATACTTGATTGATTAAGGATTTGAAACCAATCCCTGCACTGTTTGCGGTCTGGACATGAATGAAACTGTAGAAAAAAATCCTTTGGTTTGTTGAGAATAGGTGTGCTATTACTCCTCTAAGTGTTCAGAGTTTCTTCAACATGTGGACAACAAAAATGGGTGAAAAAATACATTTGAAGGCATTTTCCAAGTTCAATCAAATTTAAGCTCAATCAACAGCATTGGTGATGTAACACTGATTACCACAAAAAAAAACTAATTCCTTGTTTTTTTTAAATTCACAATTACAAGAAGGATTTGTAAAATGGAAGTGAATTGGGCCAGTCTTTAAACAATAAAATACATAGTTTAAAAAAAAGTATAATCACATGAGAGTAGCAAATAATGATGCAATTTTTGTGTTAATTTCATTTTCAAGTTCACTCATGAAACTCTACATGGCACAGGCTGATTGATCTCTTGACTTGAAATCTAGCCAATCAACATGCATACTCTCTCTAGTCTAGCCTTTAAATTTTCTCATTTGTTTACAGGTAAACACCCTAAATATGATTAAAAATTATATGTCTGTCAGAATGTGTTTAATTTTTTAGCAGCAGCATGCTTGATGCAGTATAACTTATGTATGTCTAATTGTGCAGCATCAGCATCTTTCATGCATGACACAGCATGTCTATGTATTTAACAATATCAAGTATTCATACTTGCTCTGTAACAGCAGCAATGTAAACAGATCTACTCCACCAAACCTACTTACATACCGGTCATATCCATTTTAAAACTATTTTGAGAGCTGTCATGACATAACTATTCTTTTAAGTAAGCACAACAACACAGAACACCCTAGCATAAAAATGTACTAACAACCACTGAGAACACATTAGCAACTGCATAGAAATTCTGTAGCAACCGCCCACTCACAATTCTTTAACAACCACTTAGCGCAACTTAACAATCACAAAGTAACACACTAGTAACTGCCCAGAAAACCCTAGCAACACCATTGAAACCAGTCAGAACCAGTGTTTGAATTGAATGGGGATGGGGGATCCCACACCACCCATAAGTCCCAAAACATTTAACTTGAGGTGAATACTAGAATACTAGCAACATAAAACTAGATTTTTAGGTATTTATTGAACACTACATGTTAGCTCACTATGAAGAAGTTGTAAAGTTGTTGTACTAGCCTCAAATTTGCTGCTCACTATTTTCACATGCAAATGAGCATTTGATTAATTTGCACGTTTAGCACAAATCTAATTTTCATGTGAAAATTATCAGTGGCAAATTTGCAGAAAGTTTGTGGCAAATTTGCTGAAAGTTTGTGGCAAATTTGCTATGATCTCTCTATGAACTCTCTCTGTGCTATGTGGGGAAATATCCCAGATGCCTGTTTTAGATCTTTTTATCTGGAGAGCATCTAAATCTAATTAACATCTGCTAAACATATTAAAAAGATCAGATTTAAAACCAGTGACAGGTGAAGTGAATAATATTTATTATTTCATTACAATGGCACCTATCAAGGGCTGGGATATATTAGCTAGCAAGTGAACAGTCAGTTCTTGAATTTCATGTGTTGGAAGGAGGAAAAATGGGCAAGTGTAAGGATCTGAGTGACTTTGACAAGGGCCAAATTGTGATGGCTAGATGACTGGGTCAGAGCATCTCCAAAACGGCAGGTCTTGTGGGGTGTTCCAGGTATACAGTGGATAGTACCTACCAAAAGTGATTCAAAAAATGACAACCGGTGAACTGGTGACAGGGTCATGGGCGCCCAAGGCTCATTGATGCACGTGGAGAGTGAAGGCTAGCCTGTCTGGTCTGATCCCACAGAAGAGATGCTGTAGCACAAATGGCTGAAAAACGTAATGTTGGCCATGACAGAAAGGTGCAGGAAAACATAGTGCCTCGCAGCTTGCTACATATGGGGCTGCGTAGCTGCAGACCGGTCAGAGTTCTCATGATGAGTTCCATGACACAGGGGTGTCCACTGACGAAAGCTCCAAGGACCATGGAGCAATGGATAAAGGTGGCCTGGTCTGATGAATCATGTTTTCTTTTAGATCATGTGGACTACCAGGTGCATGTGTGTTGTTTGCCTAGGGAAGATTTGGCAGTAGGATGCACCATGGGAAGAAGACAGCAAGCGGAGGCAGTGTGATGCTCTGGGCAAATTTCTGCTGGGAATCCTTGGGTCCTGTGTATGCTACTTCGACAAGTACCACCTACCTAAAGATTGTTGCAGACCACGTACACCCCTTCATGGCAATGGTATTTCCTGATGGGAGTGGCCTCTTTCACCAGGATAATGTGCCCTGCCACACTGAAAAAATTGTTCAGGAATGGTTGGAGGAACATGACAAATTGTTCAAGATGTTGACTTGCCCTCCACATTGCTCAGATCTCAATCCGATTGAGCATCTATGGGATGTGCTGGACCAAAAAGTCCAATCCATGGAGGCCGCCTCACAATTTACAGAACTTAAAGGATCTGCTACTAACATCTTGGTGCCAGATACCATAGGACATCTTCAGAGGTCTTGTGGAGTCCATGCCTCGATGGTTCAGAGCTGTTTTGTCTGCACAAGGGGGTTGTGGCTGATTGGTGTATAAAAACACACATCAAATCGACGTCCGGGTGATGTACTTTTGCTATATGGGATCATTTTAATTTATTATGCTGAGTCTATGATGAGCGGCCATCCCTCAATATCTTTAAATACGCAAGCCATCCCTAATAGCACATGTACATCACCCAGACGTCTATTTGATGTGCTTTTTTTTATTTTTGGAAGACATAATTTTAATGTTGTTTGCTCATCTGCAATTCATCTATAAGATGTACTGTATGTCAGTAACTCTGTCTCAGATGTCAGTGAGACATTCATCAGACTTGATTTAGAATGTTTTAAAGATGTTTAGCAGATTTTTAATAGATTGTGATGTGTTCCAGATGAAAAGATCTAAAACAGACATTTTGGAGATGTGCATGTGATATCTGGGACATCTTACTCAGGTCTTTCAACCCATTAAATATCAAAATGACTAGTTTTAATCAATATATTGAATTATTCAAACACTGATCAGAACACCTTAGCAAAACAGAGAAAGTCCAACTCATCAATGTGTACCACTCACTTGTTTTCTTCATAAAATATACAAATCTAGTGCATTACTATAGTACAAATTTATTCTAATGGCCTAATGCTGATTCTGACAACTTATTTAATAAAAATTAACAACATTGTTTTGTTTTTCCAGGAGACCAGTTTCTTATCTAATGGCGGGTTTTGAGCCTTTTTGCTGACTGAAAGCCCAGCATTTCTTTGGCCTCTGTCCTGAGATGTATTTGTTGCTGTTGTTTAGTTTTTTTTTTGGTCTCCAAACATCCTATTGAAATGCATGAGTCAGATTTTTAAGGCTTGGCAAACCAATGGGACAGCTCGTCCCCGCCTCTCAAACGGAGTGCCATTGTAACGTTGGTCTAATTGCCCTGGTATACGCTAGAACTCAGTCTGAAAGGAAATGGACAAAAGTTCACAGTGGGTCATTTTGGCTTGCTAAGATGAAAGCAGCTTCCATTTTTAATGAGGATTAACCCAAAAGGTCCCTTTTACTCACAACTATGGAGGCTGGCAGTGTCTTACACATGTCCTCTCTCACGCAAATATCCCCAGAGCTGTTGGAGGGCCCCGCTCCATGTGACCCCCCCCCACCCCCTGCCCCCAACATCATACACAACGTGAGTTAAATGAGTTCAGTGCACAAATAGGGGCCTTTTATCTTGGCCTCGCAGCCCAATACTAATTTTGAGGTCAATGTGTCACTTTATGGAATAGATGTCCTGCGTGATCCAGTGTTCAAAAAGTGTGTTCGGTCCCACGTCTCGAATGGGGTGCCAAATTTCGTTCAATTTTCATGTGTGAAAGGCTCGAAGACACTTGAATATTTTGCAACTGCTTAATGTGATGAATCATAGATTGCATGATGCATACTTCATAGTTGCATACTTCATAACTGCTCATAAATTCTGATGGTTCTCTGATCTTCCTTATGAATGCAATATCTTCTCTTGAGTAAGAGACTACATCATAACATCAAATTATTAATGTAAAATAAAAAGAAGTTAAGGTGGGCGTAAAAGACAACCAAGAGTAAACCTATGAGTAAAAGATGACAGTATATAGAATTATGTAACATTCATTAGTGTTGCTTGCTTAGGCAAGGATCTCTATTGCTCATCCTTAGGGTTATGGATTTAAGGCACTGAGATATGTACTGTACTTCTGAAGAAGTTCTTCTGCGTTCTTCATGCAGGGGTAAAACATAAGTTTGAAACAGCCAAACAACGGTATTCTGTTTGCGAACATTCAGACATCTGCCAAACCGCTGTGAGAGGTGTTTAGAAGTACATTTAACAGTAAAACCTAAAATAAAGTGTCAATACAATATGTTATAAATGAATTTATGCCTCATTCTATGAGTAGAATTCTCATGAGACCAGTAAAAGAAGCTGTTTTAACCATCAATGATTATTTAAAGTGTTACAAAAATTGAGAGTTCATGGCAAATTTGCAACAAACTTGCCACTGATTATTTTCATATGCAAATGAGCTTTGTGGCAAACTTGTGGCAAATTGTGCAATGTTACCAAAGGTTTGCTATAACTTCACCACTACCTATGAAGAAGTGAAATCTACTGGGAAACATTTGCGGCAAATCACAAGCTCATTTGCATGTGCAATTAATGAGTTTAAAATTTGTGGCAAATTTATGGTAAGTTTGCCAGAACTCTAGATTTTTTTGTAAGGGATATACAATGTTTAATTTGTCTTGTTTACATTCTGAATTCATGGCCCTTAAGTTCTAACACACTATACGTGGTCATAATAAGCACTGATTACACTGTGTTATTGAAATTCATGATGACACTGATACTACTGCAAAGATGGATGTATAAAAGAGTGCTAATGGGCAAAAAAACAACAAAAGAATGATGATAATGAAGAGGCATACATTATTTTACTTTGGGTAGATGTGTGAATGGCTATTGCTACAGATAGCACATAAGTTGTTGGGCACTTGAGAGTACTTGAGTAGATTTGATTCCTTTTGTAGACCAATTAAACAATAAAAATCCAATGACAAGTTGTTGGAAAATGTCTCTATGCAAACGATCGTACAGATTTAGGAAAATTGGCACCACTTTGATAACTGGTGTGTTCATGTTGACTGATTTTGACTGACTGAACAACATCTACAGAATCAGCTGTCAGCCTCAAGGTAGGTGGAGCTCCAGGTCACACCTACTCATGATTTGGACCAATGGCAGTAAGAAGGTGTTTAGGAGCGGTAAGATGTTTTCCTAAAATTTCGCCCAAGCGAGCTATTACGAACCAAAACAACTAATGCAAAAACACCTTTTTGGTTAGATTTTGTTCTAAATAACGTCACACCCATTCATTCTTCAATTTCATAGGAAGTATATTTTGGGGCCTTTAAACAACCCCCTAAAACATTTGACTAAGCAACCATCCAGAACACACACCTTAGCACCCACATAGCAATACCTGCATATGAAGCTACATGCTAAAAATGCTCAAAACATCTTAGCAACTGAATAGCAATGCACTGACAACCACCCACAACACCCTAGCATAATGGCAGTGCATTTTGTACTGGCAAGAATCACTAAAATTTGTCATAATCTGTCACTGGGAGATCATTAACTGACCTTTTCTGCCAAAGTTAAGCGACTGTGATACTTAGCCTGATCTTAACCTTAGTTTGGCCAACAATATGACTTCAAACCTAATACAATCTTTTAGCTTTACTTTTTTTCAATGTTCTAAAGCAGTGCTTCTCAATCCTGTCCTGGAGGACCACCTAACACCACACATTTTGGATGTCTCTATTATTTGACACTCAATTCAGATCAAGAAGCATTCTACTAATGAGCTGATCAGTAAAATCAAGTGTGTTTGGATAAAGGAGATATCCAAATGTGTATTGTTAGTGGTATTCCAGAAAAGGATTAAGAAACACTGAAAAGTGTTCAGCCAGAAAATCGGTTCAGACTGACCTCCACCTCAAACACCAAAACACACACACACACACACACACACACACACACACACACACACACACGCTGGACTGAGGGACGGGCCACTAGCATACTGCAAGGGAGGGGAGAGTTTGTTTATGGAGGGAAAGACTTGAAATGCTAATGTTCGCCACAACAGTGCCACAAGACATTAGGACACAAACTCCTACTAACCAATAGACCTTTTTCACAGACTGTGAAGATGCGTTTCCACCTTATTTATCAGAGTAAATCTCACAATTTTGTATTTTATCTTTTTTTTGTTTAAATATTGAGTGCAAATTTATAACATTATTCTTTGTGTAATATTTCCCTGTAATTAAAAAACTGAATTACCACAGCTGCGAGGGGGTTTCTATTACAGCTGCTGAGAGAGTGACACTAAATCTGGCAACTTCATCCATCTGACTGTCTTAATCCACCGCTCTCTATTTTATACCTCTTCTGGAAAGTCATTCAAACATAATAGTGGATTTTTTCTTTTGGTCTTGGAGAAAATGGGTAAGTGAAAATAATATTTGCAGTGATCTCCCATACACTCCTATTTACCGCTGTCAAAGTTTACCCTGCAAACGTTTACTTCCGCGTTCCAAAACCCGGAGTGTGAAAAAGGTCTATTGTGATATCAAAAATATATATTTGATTTGAAGTTAAAGGAATATTCCTGGCTCAATACAAGTTAAGCTCAGTCAACAGCATTTGTGGCATAATATTGATCACCATAAAAATGTATTTGGACCTGTCCCTCTAAAAAAAAAAAAGAATTACAGTAAGGAATTTACAATGGAAGTGAATGGTGTCAATCCGTAAACATTCAAATACTTACTGTTTTAAATGTATAACCGCAAGACATAAACAGTTAACATATGTGTGTTAACATGATTTTACATAAAATTGCTTACTGTGTAAAGTTATATCCACATTCACAACTGTGTTGCCATGACAATGTAACATCGTAAAACCTTTAATCCTGGTAAACAATGATTTAAAGAACTTTACTGCTCATATAATACATGAGTTTAAACATAAGAATTCATGTAAGTGCTTTTATAAAATTATAAGCTTCACATATTTGCCTTTAAACCTTCCATAAAATGGCCCCATTCACTTCCATTGTAAGTGTCTTACAGTAACCTCAAGTTTAAAGAAATGGAGGGACAAGTCGAAATATTTTTTGTGGTTATCAATGTTATGCCACAAATGCTGTCTATGAGCTTGTATTGAACACTAAACATTCAACATGCAACGTTTTACAATAATAACAAATGCAGCAATGAACCAATAAATGACTCACAAGTTTTATTGGCAGATCATTTATTGCATTACATTATATTACCTAAACTATATTTGTAAGTATTCTGAATTAAAGTTGTGCTTGCCCATGCAAAAGTAGCCACCACAATGCTTGGGGTGCTGTGGTTGGATGCTATGTGGTTGCTAAGATGTTCTTAGTGGTTGATAGAATGTTGCTCAGCATTTGCTGTGCTGTTTTGGGTGATTGATATGTTGTTGCTTACTGACCCTTGTCCCTCAGGTCTATGATATTCTGGTTCAAAAATATGTCTCAGGTCCTTCCTTCTTTATATACACTCACCAGCCACTTTATTAGTTACACCTGCACATCTACTTATTCATGTGATTATCTAATCACCCAATCGTGTGGCAGCAGTGTATTGTATAAAACCATGCAGATATGGGTCAGGAGCTTCAGTTAATTTTCAGAGATCAGTGATTTGGAACGTGGCATGATTACTGGTGCCAGACAGGCTGGTTTGAGTATTTATTTGTATTCGTAACTGCTGATATCCTGGAATTTTCACACACAACAGTCTCTAGAGTGTAAAGATAATGGTGCAAAAAATAAAAAAACATCCAGTGAGGGGTTGTTCTGTGGGCGAAAATAGCTTATTAATGACAGAGGTCAGAGGAGAATGGCCTGACTGGTACAAGCTGACAGGAAGGTGACAGTAACCCAAATAAACAAGCATTACAACAGTGCCATCCAGAAAAGCATTTTCTGAACGTTATTCTGAATATTGAGGCAGATGGGCTACAGCAGCAGAAGACCCCTCTGGGTACCACTGCTGTCAGCTTAGAACAGGAAACTGTGGCTGCAGTGGGCACAGGCTCATCAAAACTGGACAACAGACTATTGGAAATACATCACCTGGTCTGACAAATCTGGATTACTGCAGAGGTACACAAATGGTAGGCCCACTGCAGTCTTAGTTTTCTGTTCTTGGCTGACAGAAGTGGAACCCAGTGTGGTCTTCTGCTATTGTAGCCCATCCGCCTCAATGGTCAATGTGTTGTGCATTGTGAGATGCTATTCTGCTCACTACAATCGTACAGAGTGTTTATCTGAGTTACCATAGTCTTTCTGTCAGCTCGAACCAGTCTGCCATTCTCCACTGACCTCTCTCATCAACCAGGCATTTTCGCCACACAGAACTGCCGTCCGCTGGATGTTTTTTGTTTTCACGCCATTCTCTTTTCACTCTAGAGACTGTTGTGTGTGAAAATGAAGCTCCTGACCCATATCTGCATGCTTTTTTATATTACTTTGCTGCCACACGATTGGCTGATTAGATAATCACATGAATAAGTAGATGTATGGGTGTACCTAATAAAGTGGCCGGTGAGTATGCGTCTATGGGATTTTTCCCACCCACTTGTTATATCGTCTTCCAGGCAAAATTTGGTTGTCTAATTTCTTAGAAAAGTAATAGCACACCACAATACAGCACATTATTTGAAGTATCAGTCTTGTCTATGGCAAAAATGGCAAAAGATTAATACTTATTGTTAAGACTGTTTCAAGACCATTAAAAACAATTTGTCTTGTACAATTTTGGCACATGCTGTATGGCAGGGTAATATGGAGATGACAATGTCTGGGCAAAGAATTGTAATCACTCATTTAAGCAGTAAAAAATTATTGATGCCATGAACCCTTAATGATACATTAGGACAGGGGCGGATTGGGAGTGAGTTGGTAGTTGCCCAAAAGTTGTTGAGTGTTTTTGTGTGTGTGTGTGTTGGTTGTACCTGGAAAAGCCCAGGTTCTCCCTACGGCCTGTACGCCCCTGCATTAGGGCATTCTGAAATAGCACCAGTCTGTACATGTGTTTATTTGTGATAATGCCCCAGTTATTTCAGCAATAGTAATTGGATTGTGTTTTCTAAGAAGCAAAAGAACGCAGCTAAAGCGTTTGAGTGACCATTCAATTTGTCTCACAGGAATGCTAGTCTAATTTCCAATAAAACTGTAAACTAATCCTTTGAGTAAGGAGAAAAGCTCCCTGTTTCCCACAAGGACAAGCTGCTTTTATTTCTCTCATGCATTCTCAGAGGCAAAAAGGCCTTTATTGAAAAATGGTTGTGGTGTTTTTTTGAACCATCAGTAGGACTCATTAAAGAAGACATTATAATACTAGAAAAGAGCCTATGACACATTACAGTGCAGACAGATGGCCTATTTATGGGGTGACTTGTAGTAAATCTATAAAACAAACTTTTCATGGATTACAACTCAACAATTGCTAAATCCATGAAAGTGGAGGAAAGTGTGAACTAATCAATGCTCCAATCTGATGTAACTGGGAACAGTGGAACTTCAGAGTGAAAAGTCCCTAGACATACTATACAACTGTCTCAATAAACTTTTTTCCTATTATTCCTCACTACTTCCATGCCTATAGGGATAATTCACCCAAAATGTCATAATTTACTCACCCTCATGAATGTAGGCTTCAGACAGCATTCAAAATGCACTGAAAGTGAATGTGACCTAGGCTGACATTATCTATAGTGGAGCGGAGCTTGAGCAAACAATGAGGACAGGGAATGCAACAAGAACTTGATTGCTTGCTTCATTGAAAAATGCTGTGCTAACCATAGCATAGTTACAAAACTACTCTCTGAAGTGTTTTCAACTAGCATGTAATTAGCATGCTACAATTCACTTTCACTATAGTTACTAAATGTCTTGGTTACTATTTTAACCTCTGTTCCCTGATGGAGGGAACAAGATGTTGTGTCGAATAAGTGACACTAGGGGTCTCTCTTGAGAGCCAAGTGCATCCCTGAACTTGAGAAAAGGCCAATGAGAAATTGGCAGACAGATTTTGCATGTTCCGCCCCCGGACATACGGATATAAAGGGAGGGAAATGTGTCTGTCCATTCAGGATTTTGCCCTGAGGAGACTGAGGTTCGGCCATAACAGTGGCTTGGTTCAGCGTCATGGCCGGGAGGACACAGCGTCTCATTACCTCTATCAGGGAATGGAAGTTACAGTAGTAACCTAGACGTTCCCTGTCTGTTGCTCACTTTGACGTTGTGTCGAAGAAGCGACACTAGGGGTCAATATTTAATCACTGCATGCGCTGAACCATGTATTTGCGCTGCTGATGCAGGTGCGGGCAGGCAGTTGCATGCCAAAGTGACAGGCCGCGTCAGACTGCATGTACCCTTCCCCAACGCCCCATAAAATCGTCATAACTGTCTGGTTCCCGACCCCCTCGAAGGGGGGAACAAGATGACGTACCAAGCATGGGAGAAAGCCGCGCCTTTTCTCTCTCTATGTTTCTCAAGGCCTAGTGTTAAAGCGGCTGGGGCCATCTTAATGCTATCACACGCATCGGGGAAGGCGTTCTTTTCCAACTCCTATTCCTTCAGGGGGAAAAGACCCCACGGAGACCACACTTGCCCAGGCTAGGGGAGTTAAAGTGTGGTGAAATACATCAAATGTGTTTTCAGGTCACATGTGGGAAAATGGCGCAGTGGTAGATCCTACCTGCTGAGAAGGAGGAGTTGCTACAACACGGCGACCGGGGGCAGCGGGCACTGCCCAAAGGAGATGCGAGTCCACTCGTAAGGGGACCGTACCGTGGAAAATACACACAGGGGGATTAATCCACACAGGGGCCCGTCCTGTGGAGTACCTATTCCAGTACAGAGTAGTTTCAGTACCGGTAGTGGGTCTGGTCGGGGAATTCCTCCACTGAATTCGTGGACCAGAGGGCTAGGGAGAAGTCATCCAGGGAGCCGAGTTCTAATGGCTAGGACATGAGAGTACACAGGATGAAACCGACTCAACCCGGATAGTGTAAAATCTCGTAAAGTTATTGGGTGTTGCCCAACCCGCTGCTCTGCATATGTCTGCTAGGGAGGTGCCATTGGCCAGTGCCCATGAGGATGCCACACTTCTCGTCGAGTGTGCTCGAACCCGCAAGGGGGCCTCTTTTTGGAGACAGTGTTCCCTTTCCGCTGTCCACCAAAGCAGACAAAGAGCTGCTCAGAGCATCTAAAGCTCTGCGTTCGGTCCACATACTGTAAGTACGCAGGGCACGCACTGGACACAGCGACGAAAGGGCTGGGTCTGCCTCCTCCATGGGCAGTGCTTGCGGGTTCACTACCTGGTCTCTGAAGGGAGTCCTAGGAACCTTGGGCACGTAGCCTGGTTACGGTCTTAGGATGACGTGAGTGTCTGCCGGACCGAACTCCAGGCAGGTGTCGCTGACAGAGACCACTTGCAGGTCCCCAACCTTCTTGATGGAAGCGAGTGCGATCAGGAGGGCTGTTTTCAGGGAGAGGACCTTGAGCTCGTCTGATTCTAGTGGCTCGAACGGGGATCTCTGAATGCCCAAGATGACCACTGAGAGATCCCAGGAGGGGAACGGGCTTGGCTGGGGAGGCTTCAGCCTCCAGGCACTTTTAAGTCAAGTCGTAATCAATAATAATTGAATAATACAATTTAATAATCAAGTCATGCTTACCCAAAGACTTGTCATCTACTGCGTTGTGGTGGGCTGTGATAGCGGCAACATACACATTCAAGGTGGAGGGGGACAGCCTCCCCTCCAACCTCTCCTGCAGAAATGAGATCACTGACCCAACTGCGCACCTCTGTGGGTCTTCGGACCGGGAAGAACACCACTTCAGGGTGTAAAGAGAGCTCTGGCCTGGTTGATCGTGTCTACGATGGCAGGTGGTAGGCCACTTAGATCTTCCGCATCCCGTCCAGGGGCCAGACGTGGATGTTCCAGAGGTTTGGACGCAGATGCCAGAGGGTGCCCCGTCACTGAGAAAGAAGGTCCTTCCTCAGGAGAATTTGCCAGGGAGGGGCTTTCGCGAGGAGCACGAGATACGAGAACCAAGTACGAGTGGGCAAGTAGGGGGCCACCAGAATTACTTTTTCCTCATCCTCCCTGACCTTGCACATCACCCGTGCAAGAAGGCTCACTGGGGGAAATGCATACTTGCGCAGCTGCGACCGCAACGTTGCCGTGGTAAGGTTCTCGCAGTGAGAACACAAACCATCCACAAATGCTGCCTCGGTGTGATCGTGGCCCAGACACGTGAGGCAGCGCCTGTGATCATCAGGAGCGAAAAGAACACGACCGCATCCAGGAGTTACATAGGGGCAGGAGGGTATCTTTATAAAGACACATCCTGAAAAGGACGTTCAACACTGCTGTGTATTGCTCTTTTAGAGAAATAAACTCTTTTAGGAAAATATTCTCTTTTAAAAGCGCTGTCGAAGTGCCCAGGGGCAAAGCTGCACTGCTGTGCAGAGAAGGAGAAAGCCGCTGATATGCGCCATAGATCCAACAGCCTACGCTCTTTTTAGAGATGAAGTGAACAGTTTTGTGAATGCAGCTTGCTGATTACACAACCGCTTGGCTCCGGAGGAAAATTCTGAATGGACAGACGCTATTCCCTACCTTTATAACCGTATGTCTGTTGGTGGGACATACAAATTCTGTCTGCCAATTTCTTATTGGCCTTTTCTCAAGATCAGAGATGCACAAAGCTCTCAAGAGAGACCCCAAGTATTGCTTCGTCAACACAACGTCGAAGTGAGCGACAGAATGGGAAATACACTCTGTAGTGCTTTCAACTAGCATGTATTTAGCATGCTAACATGTTCTTTCACTAACCACAGCATAGTTACTAAACTACACTCTGTAGTGCTTTCAACTAGCATGTATCATATTTGGCATGCTAACATTCACCTTCACTAGTTAGTACTGAAGAAATCAAATAGATGAATTTGAGTTACACTGACACGTCTAATTTTGTTAGGTTTGCCCAATTCAACTAGTTTTGTTTTTACACAAAGTGTTTGTGTTGACATTGCATAGTAATTTTAAGTTAAGAAAACTCATGGAAGTACTGTCCACGATTGAATCAAGTTCAGTCAAAGAGCTGAAGAGAAAACCAGCAGGGGATAACTTTTAAAAAGGTTATTCAGTACACCCTGGCATGAATTAGGAATTTTTTGTTGCTAAGCAAAGTTGAAGTAAACAAAGGATAACATACCAGTGTCTATGATTTGCTTTTCTAGTAATTGTTGGTCATAATGAATATTCTTACCGGTATTTTTATTAAATCACATAAACAAGAGTTATAGAATTATACAACTGGAAATGTTTTGTTTAAAGCCTGTATTCTCTTTCTCTGATAAAATCATGTTCCCCTTCCCCTGGTCTTCCTTTTGTGAAAACTAGGACTGTCTTGTTTGACAAAAGAGAAAGACAGTCATGACATAACTGAGACAAAAAGCAATGTTTTCTAAATACATGTTTATTTAATTTATATTTGTATATGAAAATGTAGCCTATAATTGTTAATTTTGCATTCAAACTGAGTTTACAGAGTGTTAGAATATGCAATACAGTGTGCATACATTCTCTCTGCATGCAAAATCCAGTATTCTGGTAAAATTAACTCTGTTTAATAAAACCAAAATATGTTTTGGTTTTAAAGAGGACTTACAGAGTGAAACAATGGTCTACACGGAACAGCTCAACAGATGCTTGTTCAAAGGGTGTAAGACTGCAAGTGTGCTGAATTTAAACCTAAAGTGTCCGTCTTGTTCCAGACTTAAAAATAAACACTATAAGAGGCCAGACTCATTGTAATCAACAGCTCAAAGAATGTAGAAAAGAACAATTACAAAAGATACTGAATGTAAATGTAATGTTTGCAATGTGATTTTACACAAATTAGCATAAGTGCAGATCCATGTCTACTAACTAATTCACTTTAGTAAAGTTCACAGAATTGAGACAAACTCACTTCACTCAAACTCCAACATTTTGCAGAGAACATGTTATGTTGAGCACTGGTCGACCTGCTCTATCATCACATAAACGGCATGTGTTCTTCAGAATCAGAACCCATGGGCCTGCAGAGAGGCTATCAATGTTGTTTTTGTTGTAGTGGTTGTTTAAGAAGACAAACAAGAGCCAGAAAATCACTGGTAACTTCCAATCAGCCATTTTAAATGAGATTCCAAATTACAGGGAGCATATAAGTTTAGTCTGTAGGGCACTGCAAACGGCATAAGTAACATGTGTACATCATCTATAGGCTACATGGATATTAGCCCACAGTCATTGCGCACCACCTCAGTATGCTTTGGTTTGGAATGGCACAATACCATACTATTCGTACTATTTCAGTTCAATTCATCTAAGGTGTGGTTTCAAAGCAGTTGTACGCAAGATGCAACCCTTACCATGACCATGGTTAACATAAAAATAAAGACAACACACATATATAATTAATGTATCAAATCACATATATTTTTATAAAACACATTGCAACATTAAATTATCAAACATAAACTATATCTTGTTTATATAAATACACATTACATACACATGTGTATTAAATGCATTAATACACATGAAGATAATTTAAATCATATTTATTTATATGAGTATATTATATTATATATTATACCTGAAACTTCTGATCTACATTAAAATACCCCATGAAATGGTTTGATGAGCCGTTTTCTTACATATTAACGTATATCTTATTGAAACAGGAAGTTGGGTTGGAATGTATCAAGGTTTTGACTCACCGGCCACTGTGGCAAGTAGTGTTCCAAGGTAACTAGCCACTCAGCATTTTCTAGCCAAAATCTAAAAATGTAGACTGTAACTGCATGCATTTGTTTGGACATTTTATTTGAACGAGAATTATATTTGCTTAGCAGGACACAAGCTTAATGATTGAAGTCACCTTTAGAATATCTGAAGGAAAACAGGAGGATGATTGAACAGAAGGAACATGTGTCAATAATTTGTCCATAATTCACTGAAGTTTTAACCATTTCATTCTAAATTGTACTTGCCTAAATGAAAGTTTACCATTGTTTTACATCGGCATTTGTAGCGATAAGGCCATTACCATAGATAAGACCATGGATGGCTCCACATTACTGTGGTTAGGTTAATGTTGAAAGTATTTAAAAAAAATAATAAAATAAACTATAGTATTTGTTCTGAAAAAAATTAATAGCCCAAACATATTTAGAAACCTTTAACTAAATTTGAACAGTTGTAATACAAATCAAGTCTAATAGATTTACAATAATAGATTTAATATGAATTTGAGTAAGGATGTTAATGTGTATTTGTCTCCTCTACCTAGTCAGTACTGTTTATAATGTAGGGGCTGTCTTGACTTTAAGAGGTTTGACTTCCTCCATATAATGTAGAACTTTATACAAAAATGTTCTCTGTATAGAATTCAAATGTGTAACATAAGTTTTGACTGAGTGCAAGATGAGTCATTAATATTTTGTTCCATTTTACCAGAAAAGAAAGACTGCAGAATTTATACTTAAAGTTCATTTTGTCAACTTCCTCAAAGACACAAACGTCCAATTTTGATTCCATGGGGTCTTTAAAGATTACCAGAAAGGGCTTATGAAAAGTTATACAGATTTACAACTTTGAAAAGCAGTTGGTAGATAAATGTTTTGTTTTTGTCTGTTTCTGAAAATTTGTTCAAGTGGAAGTTGACTAATTGAAAGAGATAGTCTCTAATGCCTCTCTAAGGCATTATATCTCTTAAACTCTCATTCTCCACAGTATTAATCTGCCGGTAGACTGTGGCTATCTGCTTTGTTACAGCAATCGTGAAGCTGTGTTCATGATTTGTGTCAGAGAGTCAACGCCAGCATCAAACACAACTTCGAACTTCACATGAAAAGCGCTTGCAGACAAAAACATCACATTATGCATCTTGGTGATAGTTAAGACTTGGCGTGCTTCTATGGTAATTAAAATGTGCCTTACAAAGGTCCAATCTGGGCTTGTTTTGTAAATCAAATCACGTTAAGAGGTCCTTTCTCCATCATTTTATCACTGACAGGAAAGCGCTGTTGTAGTGTGTGCATTACATAGTTTGAAAAGCAGTTGGTAGATAAATGTTTAGTTTTTTTGTCTGTTTCTGAAAAGTTGTTCAAGTGGAAGTTGACTAATTGAAAGAGATAGTCTCCCCATAGGTTGCATATTCATTGCAATGGGCATTATATCTCTTAAACTCTCATTCTCCACAGTATTAATCTGCCAGTAGACTGTGGCTATCTGCTTTGTTACAGCAATCATGAAGCTGTGTTCTTAATTTGTGTCAGAAAGTCAACGCCAGCATCAAACGCAGCTTTGAACTCCACATGAAAAGCGCTTGCAGACAAAAATGTCTAATTCTGCGTTTTGGTGATAGTTAAGACTTGGAGTGCTTCTATGGTAATTAAAATGCGCCTTACATAGGTCCAATCTGGGCTTGTTTTGTACATCAAATGGTAAATGCATTAATCGTGAATAAGAAAAATTCACACGTTAAACTTTTTAAATTAATCACATGCATTAATGTGTTACAGCTGACATCTCTAATATACAGTGTATATATATATATATATATATATATATATATATATATATATATATATATATATATATATATATATATTCTGTATGGGTATTGTCTTTCAAGTTACAACATGTCACAGTAACAACACAGAACAATCTTGATAAAATATTTAAACTGAAATTATGGAAGAAAATGCTTATGTAGTACAAATGAACTCAAATTTTTCTTACATTTTCTTAGCTGGTTTGTATCAGCATCGGTCTTTTACAGTAATAATGTGTGTGCTATTTAACATTTGCTGCAAGACTGACTGAGTAGCTACAGTAAGTGCACTGATGAGGACTGCCATTGTTGAAGAAGACCATTTACAAGTGCCACAACCTTTTGATGGCATTATAACAGTATTTCCTTTAGCCTTTGTGCAGATCAGTAGCTGGGTTTTATTTCAAGTTAATGGACCCAATTTACCAGCATTCCCATGATGTGAGACACAATTAACAATCTAACAACTTCTTCTGTATTCCAAAAATCAAAATGTCACGCAGTTCCTCCCAAAGATTGTGTGCATAACCAAAAGACTACAAAATTAAGCTACAGATACATTAATTTGGTTGTTTTTAAGGATGGAACACAGCCCCAGTTTGAATTTATGGTAACAGTGGGGTTAAAAAGAAATGAATCTTTATGTTGCTCCTAATGAACACCACAGTTAATGGCATCACAAAAGCAGTTAAAGACAAAACAGCATCTATTCTCATTTGATGGCTCAGTAACCGTGTAAACAAGAATGCCATGGCACACTTTACCCCCTTGTGGCTGGGATGAAGAGATGTGTGAGTGACACCAAATCACATAAAGTACAGTATTTGGGTGCCTGTACTTTATGTCATGTCATTCATTTGGCTTCATTGTTTTTCTCCACATAGTTTGGATGTACAGTTGTTGCATGATATACAATTCTGTGGTGTCTGAATTCATTTACATGTAAAGTTTAAGATCCATCCGTTTGCATTCGCACAGATTACAGAAAAAAAAACATTTAAATGGATACACATAAACACACTTCACATACCATCCATCCCCCTGTGCTCGGTCTGGTGCATGAGAGCATGCCAGCAGTTATTAAATTTAATGATCAAACTTGCCATGGATATTCACAATGATGATACGGATGAAACATCAAATATTTTCTAAAGTGGCCATATCCTACACTTTTTTGTAGCATTTTAGTCCATTTATAATGTTAGTGAATGTTTCCTGCACCCAAACAGTCTTAATTTAGTTTTCCTTACTGTCACTCACTCGACCTTGTGTCAATGTAGTGACACTAGGGGTCGCTCTTGAGATCCCCGAACACCTTCTTTTGAGATAAAGCCAATGAGAATTGGCAAATGGAATTTGCATGCCACACCCCTTGACATATGGGTATAAAAGGAGAAGGAATGCCCACTCTCATTCAGATTTTTTGCGGATGTACTATCAGCAAGCTGAACACTACTGCTGTTTCTTTCACCTCTTAAGAAGCATATGCTGTTGGATATATGGTGCATTTCCAGCGGCTTTCTCTCCTTCTGCACGACGAGTGCAGATTTCGGCCCTGACTGCTTCGACAGCACTAAAAGTGTGTATATTCCTGCTAATGTTTTCTCTATTAGAGCTATTAGAGTCTTTTTAACACTAGAACGGCTGAGCATGCGGTCATCTGACCATTGTGCTTTAAGAAAATTTTTATCATTGAACTCGATCAAAATCCAGGGCACTACTTTCTTGATTTTTCCTAGATATTTGAGTTTTAATGCCCAATGCACTTAAATTTTCAAAATCGCACCAGGAAAAGCTAGTTTGAAGGTATTTTGCTTCTAATTCTGTGAATTGACGGCCACCTGGCGTTCACATCATATTTATTTGTGCAGTTCAATGCTACGATTCTCTTTTCTCCCAGCAGATGACGCAGAGGCTCACTTGTAGTCCTACAATAATTTTGTAAAGTGTATTATTTTATAACAAAATACAATATATATATATATATATATATATATATATATATATATATATATATATATATATATATATATATATACATTGAAAATGTAGACAGTAGGCCTATAATCTATATATTTAAAATAATTAAAGTATCTATGTTAATATATTCATACATTTTTGTTATCTAATAATTCGATATCAATTGCAAATAAAATACCATTTATGTATTTTCAGTCTTTAAAAAAATATTTTCATAGAATAAATGTAATTCTTTATGTCCAGATTTACTCTGTTTGATTTACCATTTCAGAATATTTAAGAAGCCATTATAATTATCTTAATATTATAATTATTATTATGATATAAGAACTGGCGACCTGTCCAGGGTGTACCCTGCCTTTCGCCCAATGTTAGCTGGGATAGGCTCCAGCCCTCCGCGACCCTGTACAGGATAAGCGGTTGACGATGGATGGATGGATGGATGGATGGATGGATGGATGGATTATGATATAAGAACAATGACAATAATTTTTTTGTGTGTGCGCAATTATTTCCAGTTTGTTCATGAACAGATTTCATGTTTATTAAAAACAATTTGGCCTATAAATGCCTATAGTGCATATATATATATATATATATATATATATATATATATATATATATGCAAATGTAAATGCAAATTTCACCTATTCAATATATAATGATGCATCGAAAATTATTTAAGGGCAATTGACAAGTAAGCTGATAAGTGGGCAGCGGTATTATGATCTATTATGTATCGCGAGCTATAAAGTAGCCACAGATTTCCTGGAGCGGCAAAACAATTTGGGCTGTTGCACGGTTGCATGGTATATTTGCATACTTACAATGACTCAAAGCTTGCGTATGACGGCATAGCAAGTGTTGGACTTGCTACAGAATATTAATGAGATGGAATCGGAGGGCGAGGAATGCGAGGTGTTGGATGGATAGGAGGAGAGAGACGATGGAGGTGACGTTTATATTGAATCTGATTCAGATTCAGAATCAGACTCTGAAATTGAGTGTGCTGTGGACTAATTTCAAGAGGTTGCAAAAGATGGCACAGTATGAGTTGAACAAAATCCTGGCAACACTCGGGGTAGAGCCCAAGAGGCCAATATAATGAGAGAACCCCAAGAGCCTTATGCCAAGGACAATATTACTTACTGTGTTTGATTGGCACAGAAATGTGGCAAAACATACGAAAGCACACTGATGTGGAAGCTGGGCAGATTAATGCTGAAAAGTTCAAACTGATGACAAACTAAAAGCATTTGTTGGTCTTGTTTATTTGAGAGGTGTTACGGGAGGCAAACGCATGAGATTGGATGACTTTTGGTCTAATGAATTTGGACACTCTTTTTTCAAAGAGACAATGTTGTGACAGAAATTCCGAGATACCACACACTATCTGTGCTTTGATGACAAGAACATGAGAACTGCCTGCCTTGTGACAGATAGATTTGCCATTATATCTGAGATATTTGACAAATTTGTGAAAAACAGCATTGCTTCATACACGCCCGGTGAGAATATAACAGTTGATGAACAACCAAGGCACACTGTCATTTCACACAGTACATGGTCAATAAACCGGACAAATTTGGCATAAAATTCTGGGTGGCCGCTGATGTTTAAACAAAATACATGCTGAACGCACATCCCTATCTAGGGAAAGACAACAGTAGGCCGGATGGTCAGCGGTTATCGAAAATGTCGTCATAAGTCTGGTCGAGCCTTTCCTTGGTTTCCTTGTAATGACGGGCAATTCCTTCACCTCGTTGCAACTGGCAAACAATCTTTTGGCGAACAAAACCACCATTGTTGGCACAATGAATAAAATCAGATGCGAGATGCCCCCATGTACACAGGCAGAGTCTGGAAGATGGTAAAAATGCAATCTCTCTCATGTCTTTATTGTAAACTACACACTCAAAACAACGACACTTATACACCATGTGCCAATTTCACAATGGAGTCAAAGTGTGCCTAAATTAGCATTCCATTGTGTGTGTGTGTGTGTGTGTCGGAGAAGGGGTTGGGATGTTGGAAATGTATATGGTGGAGTTACAAACATCTCAACATTCAAAATTCAAATTACTGATTCAATAGCACGTGTAAACACTACCATTATTAATTATTATATTATAATCATTTTTAATGCAAGACAAAGCACGCCTTTGCTAAAAATGAATATAAATATAAACTTCCACTCCTCCAGTTACAAGCCTTCAATCACAACGTAATTTATGCCAAACGAGAACGACATTATACAAACTAAATATAGGAGCATATCCTAAAATAATTGTAAGACAATGTTGCCAGGACAAATGGATCTGTATCAACCATAGACAGAATGTAGATAAATTCAGTCTATAAGCATTTATAGGCCTAACTCGCAGTGACATTTTTAAGACCAATCCATTGGCTATGTGCAAGAGGTGCAATCTAGCGATCATTATGTGTCAGTAGCAGCATCCCTGTCTGAAGACTAGGTGGTCATCTGACCTCTGAAGTCGCGCTATTCGTAGATTACAGTGGCTCGGCCTTCTCGTGTTAAAGAAGCCCGGGCCGCCACGAGTATCGGGTTGCACTGGAACCCTCCACACTCCCCTGAGTGCTCGTGGCTTGATGATTGGATCCTGGGTTCAGGTCGCTGCTCACGGCCACTCCCCCCCAGTTCCTTTCTTCCCGGAGGTGCACGATGAACAGACGAGGTCGTGGAGGGCACCTTTCGCTGCCTGAAACAGACTTCCGGGTTTGTCTGCTCTCACTACCCTCGATGGCGGGGAGGTCCACGGGTATATGGAGGTCCCTCAGGTGTTACGATGCACCTGTGCCCGCAAAATGTCGCCACCTGGCGGGATCATCCAGCGGTCCACTCCAGAGCCTGTAGGACTACGTCGTCTCTGGCGACCAAAGCCTACATTGCCGCTGGACACACCAGGCCAAGGCACTAAAAGAACTGCATGTTGGTAGTCCTGATCCCGTTGTGCTGCAGGAGGTGACCAGACACCGAGATCTTGCAGCCAGGGCCCCGTGAACACGGTCCCCCCACCTTCGTCATGCCTTGAGGACAACCTGAGAGGTCCTCCTCCTCAGTCACCAACCTGCCCTATGATGAGCAAGGTAAGTACTTTGAGGTTCCCCTCAGCACAGCAAACTCTGAACGAAGCAATGCTCCTCAATGTGGTGTTACCTGCTCCTCCCTGCCGCGAGGCCCCACCTCCAAGTACATCAGACATGATCATACCTTTAGTTCCCATCACCCGGAGCTTGGACGCATGGCTAACGCTTTCCAATCTGTTGCGGTGGCTGGCCAGGACCATCCGACTCAGCTATGCTATTACATTTGCCAGGCGCCCGCCCCAGTTCAGCGGTGTCAGCTTCACTGCAGTGCTGGGCGAGAACTCCACCACCCTGCGTGCGGAGATTGCAAACCTTCTTTGTAAAGGGCGCGAAAGAGCCTGTTCCTCCAGCCGTGATGGGGGAAGAGTTCTACAGCCCTTACTTCATCATACCAAAAAAGGCGGACCAACGAGTTCTGAACCGGGCCTTACACAGACTCCTGTTCAAGATGCTAAGGCAGAAACATATTTTGACGAGCGTCTGGCATCAAGATTGGTTCACGCCGGTAGACTTTCACGTCTCGGTTTTACCTTGACACAGGCCCCTTCCTATGGTTTGCTTTCGAAGGCTGGGCAAATCAGTACAAGGTCTTCCCCTTTGGCCACTCCCTGCCCCCTCGTGTCTTCACGAAAGTCGCAGAGTCAACTCTTGCCCAGTTAAGGGAAGTGGGCATCCACATAATCAACTACCCCAACAACTAGCTGATTCTGGCACACTCTCGAGAGTTGCTGTGTGCGCACATGGACCTGGTGCTCAGGCACCTCAGCCGTCTAGGGCTTCGGGTCAACTGGGAAAAGAGCAAGTTCTCCCCGGTTCAGAGCATCTCTTTTCTCGCCATAGAGTTAGTCTCAATGATAGCGAGCATCACAAGCGAGCGTGCACAGTCAGTGCTGAACTGCCTGAATTCATTCAGGTGGAGGACAGCGGTTCCAGTGAAACACTTTCAGAGGCTCCTGGGGCATATGGCTTCCTCGGCAGTAGTCACACCACTCGGGTTGGGCTAGGGCGCCGTGTGCAATGGGCATGTAGCCGCTGGTTCCTGGACAGGACCGTGACTGGGTTAGCACATTAACTGCCTAGAGTTGCTGGCTGTAATGTTCACCCTATGGAGGCTTTTGCCATTGATCCAGGGCAAGCCTGTGTTGGTCCGGTCGGACAACACAGCGACAGTATTGTACATATATCACCAAGGTGGCATACACTCTCCTCGCATGTTGCAACTTGCCCACCATCTCCTCCTTTGGAGTCAGCGGTGGCTGAGGTCGATGTGGGCCACACACATCATGGCCCCATATTGGCCCACCCAGACTTGGTTGCCGCTATAGTGGCCCACCACGATGCAGTGGATGGTAAACAGACTGGCACGGCAGATTCTCCTTTGGGCCCAGGGCAAGTACTGACTGGGGAGTAGAAACTCCACCCCAAGGTAGTGGAACAAATCTGGGTGAGATTTTACAGAGAGGAAGTGGACCTCTTCGCCTCTCAACAGACAGCGCAATGTCCCCTCTACTTCTCTCTGAGTCACCCAGCCCCCCTGGGTCTGGACACAATGGCACATACATGGCCCAGAATGTGACTGTATGAGTTCCCTCCGGTTTCTCTGCTCCCGGGAGTCTTGACCAGAGTTTGCCAGCAAGGGTCTTGCCTCTTACTGATAGCACCATGTTGGCCAAACAGGGTATGGTTCTCGGAGATAATGTCTCTCCTCGATGGCACGCATTGGGCAATTCCGGACAGGAGGGACCTTCTGTCCCAGGCGCAAGGGACAATATTTCATCCCCGGCCCAAGCTGTGTAACCTTCATGTTTGGCCCATAAACTGTACCAACTGAGGGATACTAGGCTTTCGCCTGAAGTTACCGAGAGCATTCTAAGTGCTAGGGCTCCCTCTACTAGAAGTTACACCAATAAATGGGGTGTCTTTGAAGGATGGTGCAGTGCACATAATACGGATCCAGTTAACTGCCAGATTGCTTCAGTTCTGGACTTTCTGTAGGAAAAATTATCAGCAGGCACATGCCCCGCCACTCTCAGGGTTTACGTGGCCACTCTATCGGCTTGTCATACCCTTATTGACGAGATGACATTGGGGAGACATCCTCTGCTCGCTCACTTCACTCATGGAGCCATGCAGTTGAGACCTCCTGCTAGGACCAGGATCCCTTCATGGGACTTAGCAATAGTCTTTGAGGGTCTGGTTGAACTTTTGAACCTCTAAAGTCAGCGTCTGATAAAGTTCTGACTTTCAAGATGTTTTTTCTTATGGCAATTACTTCTCCAAAATGAATTGGGGATCTACAGGCTCTGTCTGTCTTGGCAGTCTGCTTAGATTTTGCCCCAGGAATGGCTAATGAAATTTTGCAATGTAATTAATGTAATTAACTGCCTAAGGTTCCTTTCTCGACCGTACATTCGGTCACTCTCGAAGCCTCCTGCTCCCCGCCATTTACAATGCCAGAGCATGAAAGTCTTCACGGACTTTGTCCAGTCCGTGCCCTTCATACTTATGTCCACCGCACTAGCTAGTGGCGTAAGTCAGGGCAACTAACTGTATGCCATGGGGCCGCAACAAAGGGGCGGCCGCCACCAAGCAAACTATGTCGCATTGGGTGAGGGATGCTTTTGTCCTGGCCTATGAGGTGCATGGTCAAGCTTCGCCAGTAGGTATCAGAGCTCACTTCTACCAGAGGGTTCGCCTCCTCTAAAGCTTTGGCCAGAGGTGTCCCTCTGCAACATGTTTGTAATGCGGCAGGCTGGTCCTCTCCGCATACATTCATAAGATTCTATAGTTTGTATGTTCATGCCACTCCAGGCTCTTACGTCCTTGAGTCAACATCACAAGCTCATGTCAGACCTCTCACACTCTTGTGAGCACAACTACACAACCGGAAGTGGTCCGGACACCCACAGTGTGACGGCGTTGGTATTCTCGTTCCCAAAGCGCTAAATCAGCGCAGCATCAAAGTGTAGCTTTTTGATAGGGAATGTCTCGGGTTACTTAAAAGTATCCCCTGTTTCCTGATAAAAGCAGAACAAGATGCTGCGCTTCATTGCCACACTGAGTATGCCCCAGGATGCCTTCAGACAAAATACCTGATAATGCACCTGTGGTGCATCTATTTATAGCCCTGCTACAGGTGCATCCAATGATGTTACCAGCAGAGGCTATAAATTCTAGTCAATTTCATTGACATGTTGCACACATATTCACAGCTGGTCACTCCTAAAGATGTTCCCAAAGCGCTAAATCAGCGCAGCATCTCGTTCTGCTTTTATCAGGGAACAGGGGTTACATTTAAGTAACCTGAGACATTCTCATACATTTTTAATTAGTGGTCTATGCAATTATGTGTCAGATGGAAGGTTTTGGAGCATATCACTGGTTTTCAGCATCATAAAAGTTAAATTTTTAGAAGAATGTGTCAAGTTAAATGTAACTGAAATTTGGAAAATTGTGTCTTGAGAACCCTTTATTCTGTTGTGCTTCATCAGGCTGTTAAACATGTCCTGTGTGACTGGCCTTCATTCTGTGGCTGCGCTGAATGGGAGGCTTGTTGAGGCAAACTGACTGCCACCTGCTGACGTGGCTTGTAAAACACGAAGCTATGTACTGCAAGCTCGAATTTGCTCTGATTGTAGCAAAATACGTACTTTTATTATGGAATTTACGTACGGGTCAGGAGGCATGATTAATTACAAAAAAAAAAAAATGTACGTGATTTTTTAAATATAATTAATCACATTAAATTAATGTCTTAAATTGACAGCTCTAATTTGAAGCCTAATTAGATCATAGAAAAAGTCATATGAATCATCTTAAAAGTACGTAACGTTTCCCAAAACCATTCTTACTTAGAGGTGCTGTAAGCAATTTTAGCCATTCTACTTTCACGAGACTGAGCTGTTGGATTACCCATGCCCCTTCTTTCCAAAACCCTGCACCCCAAAGATACAAAATAAGCTTTATTGAGACCAACATCATGCAGAAACAGTTGTTAAAACAACAGCAGCAAAATAGCGCCCTCAACTGACATCTGTTATAAACAACATGGATTAAAAATGGCACTATGCTATGAGAACTTGCAAAATGAACGACAATTCAGTGGACACATTTTTGTTAGCTGTTTACAAAGTCGAGAGCTGTCACAGAGACAGGTGAGATATCTTACAACACTTATATCACTAATATCTCTCAAGGGGGTAGGACATTTTTTGCATACCTTTCCATGAAAAAATAGCTTACAGCACTTTTAAGTAGTACGTGAAAATCATCATAGTTCTACAAATGCTTTTGAGTGCATCTAAGGAGACAGACTCAAGCAGTCACATGCAGGACAACCATGGAATTACACATAAACTTAATTCAAAGGTAATGTTTCAATTACAGTTGTCAAACCATGAAATACGGGATCGTACCTTATTTAAAGATGAAATTATGCAATTTATTTAAGCTGGTCCGATGGCCTTAAAATGTATTAGAAATTGTGTCTACGGTGGGCAAGCGACCATCTGAAAAGTCCTCACATTGTGCTAAAACTTGCCACCACTGTGGTGGCTGTGGTAAGTGACCATCTGAAAACTTCAGCCAGTGGCTGAATATGTGAGAAAAGAACTTAACCATTTAATTAGCAAGGTAAATTTCAAGTATTTATAAAGTTAAGCAAAAAGTTAAAGGCTAATAAAGTTTCAGTGACAATCAATCTTAGGTGACAATTCAGAACTGCACGAACGGACGAAATACGGTTAATGTACTCATGGTTGTGGCATCACTAGTGCAATGAAATCTGAATTACTCTTAATGTCAGTTAATGTACTGGGTGCATTAGGGAAGGAGTTTTATGCAACATCGGAGTATGTCTAATAACTAAATTTTTTTTTATTTCAAAAGAGCAAAGAAAATCTTGTTCACCATGATTTAATTGCAAAACAGTTTAAATTAAACAATTAAAGCCATTGCAAGTGAGAGGGGATATTAACTAGCAATTGGGAAAAGAAAGATCTAAAACAAACATCTCTGAGAATTGTGTGTACTAATTATCAAAAGCAAATCCTGTATCGCAGTATTATTTCACTACATGAGAAGTAGTAAACTTTGTGCCTTAAAAACAGCACACACATACCTGGGCAGACTTTGTGATGACTTCCTATCCTGCTCACTCATTCGGAGTCCTTCCCACATTTTGCTTCAGGCTGCATTTCAGATTGTTCTTAATTTTTCATGAGGACATTTTCGTTCTGCTCTCCTTTGATGTTCCTCTGCCAGAAACATCAATTCTTTATTCCTTTGCATCCTCCGCAACTTTTCGTGCCAACAGCTGTCAGTTCTCAGAGCCTGACAAAATGAGTTTCGGTCACAAATTCCTCCCGGTCTTTCAGATTTCAGGGTATTCTGAGTTAATGAGTGAGGAGAAACAAAAATCTTGCATATTAAAAGACACTTACATGCTAAAGCTGATACCCCAGACAGGGCTACAGACCAGGTATTTCATTTGGACGGTGCAGCGTGAGAAATCCAGCTCACAGATCCACAGAAGCAGAAAGACCCCTATCAATTCTGGCCAAATATCTGAGATCTTCCGATAAAGGTCATGTGTTATGCGAGGCAAGGAGCAAAGTAAGGCTTTCTTGGAAGAACCACAACAGTTTCTTGTTCACTTTGTGAATTCATCAAGAGTGAAACTTTGGGGTTTTTGGGCTGAACCCAGGGGGCAGATTGATTCAAGTAATGCAAGACACTCATCAGAAGGTCGCTTTTTCACTGATGTTTCAGGCTAAATTGAGAATAGATACTAAGGATGGCCACAAAATATTTATATGCCCACATCAAGCATTGTCCTTCATAGAGACAATGGGGTGAGTAAGCCATTTGGTGATTTTCATGTTTCTGCCTAGTGGGCCTGACTCACTGAACATTCATTTGACTGTGCGAGGGAACTGGGAGCCTGTTTTGTTAATTTTTTAAGCTGGTTCTTCCTAGCGGCTGGAGTTTGTTTTGTGGAATAACACTCCTTTAGGACATTTGTGGATGAATCTGCACGTGCCTTGTGTTTATGCCTCCTATTTGCTGGAGTATTTTTTGCAGGACAGTGGAAGGATTAGGTCATCTGCTGCACTCATGAACAGCTGGTTCACTGACCATTCGTTGACTGTCTGAGGAAATTGAACATATAATTTTTTTTTTTGTGCTGGTTCGGAGCACACCTTCGGGACAGTTTTGTGGATTAATCTATACGTTCTTGGTGTTTATTCTGCCAGTTGGCTGGTGTTTGTTTTATAGATTATTTTCTGGTATGTAATTCTGTCTCACAAAATTTGTATAGAAACACCGGACATGAGCAATCCATTGGCGCTGTCGTGTGCGGGGTTAATGTACATGTTTTAATTTTTTCTGTTTGTTTGGTTTGGGGGGAAGTTCGGGGTTTGAATTTTTGAATGTGGTCTTTATCATTAGATTTTTTACACACAATCTATTTTCTCTCATATGTCAAAATGTCAAATTTTAATATGAGTGGATTGTCTCTCTCCACGTGGAATGTGAAGGGGTTGGGGCACCTCATAAAAAGAAGGAAGGCTATTTATTTTCTTAAACGGAAGAAATATGATATAGTGTTTCTTCAAGAAACGCATCTTTCCCCGCAGGAGGATGAAAAATTTGGGAAGATATGGGTGGACTTGTTTTCTTTAGTGCTGCTTCAAGAGCAGGTGAGTCATTACATTGATAAGTAAACATCAACAATTCACATGTCTCAAAAAGATTAAAGATAAATTAGAAAGTGTCATTATTGTTGAGAGTCAAAGGTTGAAACGCTGATGATTAGATGATTAACGCTGATGATTAGGGCTTTTTTTATAGATCTTGAAGGATGATGCAAGCCATTGGCACCCCTCATGATATAATATTGGGAGGAGACTTTAATATTTTTATGGATTCAGTCCTTGATCATAGTGAAGCAAAAGTGTGTAAGCCCCCTAGAGCAACATTGACGCTTCACAGGATATGTACAAATTTTACAGACTTCTAAACCCATCTGGTAGGGACTATAAGATTTTTCCCTCATGTCATCATGCCCCGGTGAGTTTAGAGGTGTTGCCACATATGGAGAAAAAAAAAATCATATAGTTGGCACTTTAATGTATCCCTTTTGAAAAATTCTGATTTCCAACAAATGTTAAAGACTGATATCAATGTTTATATTGAGACCAACTGGTCCTCAGTATCCTCTGTAGGCATGGCTTGGGAGACACTTATGGCAGTTTATAGGGGTTGGATCATACAGTATGCCTCATTCATCAAAAATTCCAAAGCACAAGAACTCATGGAGTTGGAAGGGAATATTAAAAGTGCAGAGCTGAAGTGCTGAATGTCATCTGATGGCCTCAGAGAATTGATCAGAATGAAATACAGATATAATACTATTTTGTCACGGAAGGTGGAGTTTGGGTTTTTCAGGGCAAGACAGTCATACTTTGAGTCAGGGGACAAAGCAGGGAAGCTTTTGGCTAGCTATATAAAGCAGAGAGAGCCTTTTTTACCATTCCATCTGCTGGTGGTGAAATTCTTACCTAGGTTATTGACATTAATAATGTTTTTAAAGAATTCTAACATGATCTCTATAGTTCCTTTTCTTCATCTACTGATGAAGATATTACAACTTTGTGGAACCAGAAGTCCTTAAACTGACTACTGAGCAAAAACATTTTCTTGATTATGAGATAATCTTGGAGGAGCTTGGTGAGGTAATTAAGGCCTTGCCTACTGGCAAGGCTCCGGGGCCAGATGGCTTTGCCACTGAGTTTTTAGATCTTATGCTACAGAGCTGGTTCCACTTTTGTTAGAAGTTTTTGTGACAGAGCTAATCAAGCCTCCGAGAGGTATAAAGGTTGTGTGACAGAGAGAGAGCGTTTATGGGCAGCTGTTCGACACCTTTGTGTGTTTGTGTCTTTTGTTTAGTTTTCTTATTAAAATCGAATTTATATTGTCAAGCCAGTTCTCACCTCCTCCTTTCCATAAATACCTTTACAGGTTTATACGGAATCATTAAATTATGGAAAGCTTCTGCCAACCATGACACAAGCCCGGATCAGTCTGATTCTTAAAAAAGACAAAGATCCAAGTGAGTGTAAAAGTAATCATCCAATTTTCCTGATCCAGCTAGACATTAAAATATTGTCAAAAATAAAGTTATGACATCCCTTATACATATAGGTCAGGTGTTGTTTATTTGGTGCAGCTGCTCTTCTGATAACATTAGGCATTTCATCAATATTATGTGGTCAGTGGCGAATGATCAAAATCTAGTCACAGCCATCTCACTTGACACCGAAAAGGCATTTGATATGGTAGAATGGGATTTTTTCTTTTAAGATTTTGGAAATATACAGGTTCAGGAATACTTTTATTGGATGGATTAAGTTACTTTATAGACACCCGGTAGCAGTGGTAACAAATTGATTAATTTCAGAATATTTTATTCTGGATAGGGGCACATGGCAGGGATGCCCTCTTTCCGCATTATTTTTCTTTCTTGCTCTGGAACCATTAGAAGTTAAGTTACACCCCATTATCTCACATTTGCACTTGGTATGGACAATAATGTCCAGGGTTTTTAATTCGGACATTTATTTAAATGTTGCCTCGAGCATATGGCTGAACCCTAAATTATGTATTAATAAATCCCCTTTCTGCTGTTCAGAGTGGATTGTGGGTGTTAATACATGGGGGGTTTACTACACTCAGTGACCTGTATGAGATTGGAGTGTTGAGTTCTTTTGAGAATTTGGATCAATATTTTGGGATTCCCAGATCTCAGTTTTATTAGTATTTACAGCTGCGTCACCTGATCTGTATTGTTTTTGGGAGTAGCACCACCATGCTAGCATAAATTTGGGGGATGGACATATAGATAATTAGGGTTCTGATCATTGTCATGATTGGCAGACAACTTATTTTAAGGGGTTGGAAGTTGACGAAGTGCCTTTATGTCCGGAGTGGTGTATGGAGATGGGGAGGGTGGCAGCTTTCGAGAAGGTGGCAAATAGAAGGCTGAGGTTTGGGGACTTGTTTGTCAGGAAATGGGGTAATTATTTCGCTTTTTGAAGGGACTCTCAGGGAGGGGATGGATAGAGGGAAGTCTAGTTCAGTTATGTATATTTATTATATATACCATTTTTCTTTTTTTGTGTGTGTGTGTGTGTGTGTGTGTGTGTGTGTGAGTGTGCGTGTGTGTGTGTGTGTGTGTGTGTGTGTATGATTAAATGTGACCACAGGGGTGTTCGTTGCAGTTAGAGTGGGGTTGGTGACTGGGGAAGGATATTAGTGGGGATTAAATGTTAAATGTTTATTCAATATGTATGTGTTGTGTTTTTCTCTGTTGTGTACTTTTGAATCAATAAAAAATGTTAATTACAATTTTGTGTATCATGGAAGAAAGAAAACATTGGGGTAAAAAGAGACAAGGGAAGTGTATTACAGGTTATTGACACACATCAGTCATGTGTATTGTGTGGAATGAATAACCAAATGTGTTTTCCCTTTCTTTAAAAAAGTGTTGGATAGGAGTCTAGCTAAAATGTTTTATTGTAATGTGCCTGTATTGTATCAATTTGAAATAAAATTTTTATGACTGGTTGGTCTCTATATTCCTGAGACCCGAGCATAACTGGTGTGTGCATTTTCCATTCCCCTTTTTTATTTGTAACTAGTAGCCCCTAAGAAACATGCAAATATACAGTCAAAAGTCAAAAGTTTTGAAACACTTGACTGAAATATTTCTCATGATCTTAAAAATTTTTTGATCTGAAGGCGTATGCTGAAGTTTTTGAATCTAGTTTTGTAGACAGAAATGTAATTGTGCCACCATATGAATTTATTTCATTATAAAACAAAAAATAATAATAATAAAACATTTTTTTTGAAATTGATGACTTGGCGAAATAATAAAGCAGCCAATAATTGCCCAATATAGATGGGAACTCCAAGGGTGATTCCTCAAGAAGTTGGTTGAGAAAATGTCAAGAGTACATGTCTGCAAATTCTAGGCAAAGGGTGACTACTTTGAAAATGCTAAAATATAGCACATATTATATTTATTTTGGATTTTTAGTCACAAGATAATTCCCATAGTTCCATTTATTTTATGCCATAATTTCCATGGCTTTACTATTATTCTGATATGTGAAAATAAAAATAGATACAATAAAGAATGAGTAAGTGTTTCAATATATATATACACAGTGCATCCGGAAAGTATTCACAGCGCTTCACTTTTTCCACATTTTGTTATGTTACAGCCTTATTCCAAAATGGATTAAATTAATTATTTTTCTCAAAATTCTACAAACAATACCCCATAATGACAACGTGAAAGAAGTTTGTTTGAAATCTTTGCAAATTTATTAAAAATAACTTCCTTGAGAGGAATCATCCTTGAGATGTTTCTTCAACTTGATTGGAGTCCACCTGTGGTAAATTCAGTTGATTGGATATGATTTGGAAAGGCACACACCTGTCTATATAAGGTCCCACAGTTAACAGTGTATGTCAGAGCACAAACCAAGCCATGAAGTTCAAGGAATTGTCTGTAGACCTCCGAGACAGGATTGTATCGAGGCACAGATCTGGGAAAGGGTACAGAAAGATTTCTGCAGCATTGTAGGTCCCAGTGAGCACAGTGGCCATCATTTACATCATCTGTAAATGGAAGAACTTTTGAACCACCAGGACACTTCCTGGAGCTGGCTGCCCGGCCAAACTGAGTGATCGGGGGAGAAGGGCCTTAGTCAGGGTAGTGACCAAGAACCCGATGGTCACACTGACTGAGCTCCAGCATTTCTCTGTGGAGAGAGAAACTTCCAGAAGAACAACCTTCTCTGCAGCACTCCACCAATCAGGCCTGTATGCTAGAGTGGCCAGACGGAAGCCACTCCTCAGTAAAAGGCACATGACAGCCCACCTGTAGTTTGCCAAAAGGCACCTGACTCTCAGACCATGATAAACAAAAGACTGAACTCTTTGGCCTGAATGGCAAGCGTCATGTCTGGAGGAAACCAGGCACCGCTCATCACCTGGCCAATACCATCCCTACAGTGAAGCATGGTGGTGGCAGCATCATGCTGTGGGGATGTTTTTCAATGACAGGAACTGGGAGACTAGTCAGGATCAGGGAAAGACGAATGCAGCAATATACAGAGACATCCTTGATAAAAACCTGCTCCAGAGCACTCTGGACCTTAGACTGGGGCGAAGGTTCATCTTCCAACAGGACAATGACTCTAAGCACACAGCCAAGATAACAAATGTGTGGCTGCAGGATAACTCTGTGAATGTCCTTGAGTGGCCCAGCCAGAGCCCAGACTTGAACCCGATTGAACATCTCTGGAGAGATCTGAAAATGGCTGTACACCGACGCTCCCCATCCAACCTGATGGAGCTTGAGAGGTCCTGCAAAGAAGAATGGGAGAAACTGCCCAATAATTGGTGTGCCAAGCTTGTAGCATCATACACAAAAAAACTTGAGGCTGTAATTGGTGCCAAAGATGGTTCAACAAAATATTGAGCAAAGACTGTGAATACTATATGTGATTTATTTATTTTTTCGTTTTTTTTTTTTTTTTTTTTTTTTAAATAGATTTTAAAAGATTTTAAACAAACTTCTTTCACTTTGTCATTATGGGGTATTGTTTGTAGAATTTTGTGGAAAATATTGAATTTAATCCATTTTGGAATAAGGCTGTAACATAACAAAATGTGGAAAAAGTGAAGTGCTGTGAATACTTTCCAGATACACTGTGTGTGTATGTGTATATATGTGTGTGTGTATGTATGTATGTATGTATGTATGTGTGTGTGTATATATATATGTATGTATGTATGTATGTATGTATGTGTATATATATATATATATATATATATATATATATATACACACACACCAAATAGTTTTCCTAAAAATGGATCCACAAATATGGACAGCAAGTCTAAGTTGGGAAATTTTAAATAATACCAAGCTATAGAAATTCAGATTTTTTTTTTTTTAATAAAATTGTTTGTTTCCAGGAGTGTTGTTAATTAATGTTTTTGAGACATTGCAGACAGATCAGAAATTCACATAATTAATCATGATTCAAAGTAATGGCCAGCATCAGCCAATCGCTGCCAACCATGTTCAAATAAAATGTTGCATGAAAAATTCTGGATCTATGTACTGATTACTATTGTCTTATGTCTGCCAAACATGTTGAGAGGTCTAAACATCACCTGCTGCCTGAAATGAAACTTTTGACCGTATGTTAGTAGTGAATGCACTTGGCTGCATAGGAAAGCTATAGGATGCTCCCTTGCTCCCTAATTAGGGAATGACTTAACATCCAGTGTGCTGTCTGTCCGCACTGGTCTCAGAACAGTTTAAAATGCACCTTATTTTCATCCTAACTCCATAAGATTCTGAAAGCAACATTTTCCAGCTTTTAAATTAACCAATTGATCCTCAATGTGATAATGCACAGTGAATATAAGATATTTGAAGGAAAATTAGCCTACAGTCCACTTATGTGGTCATTGTGTTTAACAGTGTGCCATTTCACAATACATCAATGACATTTTTTAAATGGCATATTGGATGAAACTAGAGACTTTTGCCTCAAACAGATTTAATGTAAAAACGTAATGATGTTCATTACCAGATGTCGTTTTTTTGCTGTTTCTCCAAAAGACAAACACAGCTGAGATATTCACCATGTTGTCACATGTCTCGGTGTGTTGAAAGTTTAATGACAGCCTAAAGTCTCCAGAATTGAGGTCAGTCTATTTAAATAAATTTAAAATATGCATAGCCTATAGCAAAGTCAAAACGTAATGTCCATGCATGTGAATGCGGGGTCTCAGGAGGCTATGGTAATAAAAGTCATACCTTTTTGTACGAGCCAAGTCGTACGATATCTTACGATTTCACCATCTCATACAAATTACTACAAGACTATGTTGAAACACACACTGATAAAATGTAAACCTTAAAATGCAAAGTCAGTGTTGATAAGTTTCTGATAAATGTAAATGTGTTGCCAAAATATAGTGGGGTTCAAATGTTTCCCCTGAAAATCTGGGAATCAAAATCTAATTGAACCTTGAAATAAACAGAAGCTTTAGGATTTAAAATAATTTTAAATTAGAAATGTTACGTTTGATAAACGAGAAATATTTAAGACTTAGCTTTATTTCTTTTATTAATATTGCTCTTGGATTTTACCCCATTTACTTTATTTTTACTTCATTTCGCTCAAAGATCATGCAGTTTTGACAGCTCGTGGGTCATGATGGGGTAATCGCCACAATTGCTGCCACACCTAGCATTGCATAAACGTCAGAGACACTCACAATCATATGAGACATTAAAATTTTAGTTTTTTTCTTCCTCTTTGCGTTTTGGAACTGATATCGACTGTCTATATAAAAGCCACATTGCTCATCAACAGACCTCTGTGTTTGGCTGAGGACACAGATGCACAAGCCCTTTATCCCTCCCGCACTCTCCAATCTTTGATATGGTTGAGACTACGAGATAAAAGTGACGGAGTGGATGCCAAATCGTTGTATCTGTGATGCACGCTTAAGCACTGTCTCCCGCTGATTGCTACTCTTTGAAAAGTGGAAATGAATTGGCAATTTCCTTAAATTTCCTGACAAGACAATGAATCATTGGAATTTGTCAGAGGTCAGATAATTGACTGCTGGGCTGGTATGCGCTTCGCTCTAGAGTTAAGTGTAAATCCTGTTCACACCCCCTTAAAATCTTTTGCAGATGTAGAAGCTGTTAGAGAGTTTCCTCTTGAATGCCTAATGATTTAGTGGAATAACTCTATTACTTGCACAAAATGTTAATTGCTGTAGTCAGTGGATTCAGATGAGGTTTATGATTGATGTGGAATTTGAACTCTGGATTGCGACGTGATCGTGAAACGTGATGTACAACCCTCCCGAGAGTTGCCTGAGAAAAGATAATCTGAAATTCTGCAGTGTTATGCAACTGGAAGGTTATTCATTTAATTGAAAGGGATCATGTCATTTTTTTATCATTATTTTTCTCCCCTTATGTACACAGAAATGTTATAATGTTAAATTGTTATAAAAAAAAAAAAAAAAGGTTCACTTGTGAAATTAGCAACAGTGCTGACTTCACTTACAAACGGTAAACAGGCATATAAATATTCTTATTAATTTGAACTCTTTATTTCTTCTTGATTACATTTTTTTCTTTTGCATTATATTATTTTTATTTCTTTTAAAATTATTTTCCATCCATATGTACTGTATATAAATAGTCACTTTTTCAACATCAAGCTGAACGGTTACCATTTTGGAATAGTGCTGTTGTGTACCAACCCGGGCTCTTCGTTTCTTTTTCCATTGTGGTGCTGTGAAATCACAATTGGCCAAGAGACCAATTGTGATTCGCCAAATCACTTTTCAGTCATCCTTACATTCAATCAGGCACGGTTCTCCTGTTCTTTTTACATTTAGCTAACCTTGTTGAGAAATCCATGTGGGAATGGTTTGTAATCGTACCATAACGAAGCATATTAAGGTGGAAATACTACTGGAACAGTTACCTAAGAATAATCAAAATCCCTAAACAAATTCTACTACCATACAAATTCTACTACCGTACAAATTCAGTTTTTGCATCAGACATGGGTGATGGCTCAAATTGTGTGACTTCTGAAGGAGATGGTTTTCTATGACAAAAATAAAAAAAGCTGAAAAAACAAATCCATTAGACATAATATTCGAAACTCCCTGGGTCAGAATGTCATAGAGACTTGAGGAGTGGTTTCACTTGACTCGGGCTAGCAAGCAATCTTTAAATATCACCATGGCAACTGCCTACCCATGCCCTAGCAACCATCCAGAGCACCCTAGCGACTGTATACCAACATGCTCCAGCCATATCTCAGCATTAGAAAAGTCAATTAAAGAGACATGGAGTTGGGCACTTTGGACTTTGGAAAGTGTACAGAGGGCCTTGGCGGTACATTGTCACAGCGAGTTTTGCAATTGCAAGCAACACTCACATTTTCTTCCGACAATGTACCTCTCTTGTTATTTTCTGTTAGTAGTCATGCTCCTTATTAACACACAGTGACTGGGCAGGCCAAGTTTCTGATCACACAACTAGGACATGTCATTGATATGTAAACATATTAGGTCATGTGTTGATGTTCATCTTTCTGACGTCATTCATAAAGTTGCTGTAGTTCAAAATGAGCCGTATTCGAGTGTAGTTTTAATAATGTTCTTTTAGGACAAGTTTCACAGTACAAGAAGTTATTTTATCTCAAAGGTTCCTCATGATATGTCCCCTTTAATTATTTGTTTCTTTTTTTATTAATCAGTTGTTTGTAGGGAAACCCCCCAAAGACCTGGAGATCTCCCCACACCGACATCACAAAACACATCTTGCTCTCAACAGCTGTTTTTTTTTCCACCATACAACCTTTATTCATTCCATCCATGTATCCGATTTGTTTGCAATATAATCCAAAAGGAAGAAAACTCCAGAGGAAGTGGTGTGAGAGCTAGCTACTTTCCCTCAAGAGGGGCTATTATTCTTTAACAGTGTTTAGAATGTAAGGCCTCTGTTGTTTTTCATTAGGAAAGGAATCACCCTGGCTTTGCCAAGAAACCTGATCAAAACCAGCCGCTTTTGACTTTTAATTGAAACAAGCTGGACCTCCGTGTAAAGCACAATACACATAATGTGACAAGTTAACCCATCTCTTTAACAGCAAGTCTTGAAAACAAGGGAGAAAGAAAAACACACCAAATAGATTTTGTATTAAGGCAATCTGTATTTGTCACAATTCAGCATATGGAAATCAAAGGAAACATAAAGCAAGTTTGGCATTCACCACATCTCTTGGTCTGCTGCACACACTCTTTTTTGTGTTTTTTTTGTTGTTGTTGTTGTTGTTATTGATGTTTTTGCCATTATTTTTGTTACTTTGGTAAACATTAATGCCCTGCTGAGAAAAAAACAAAAAAAACAACACTTTTTTGGCATTACACCAGCCTTAGGTGGTTTGCTGGTTTTAGTTGATTTAGGTAGTCTCCCAGCCTGGACAAGTTGGTGTTTAGCTGGTAGGCTAACTGATCATTAAGCCTGACCAGATGAGAAGTGCCCAAAACCCCTTAAAAACAGCAAAGCATGCCAGCCTAACCAACTTGACCAGGCTGGAAGACAAGCTAACCACTTCAGGCCAGTTTAAAGACAAGAGCACACTACAAGACACATTTAAAGACTGGTGCACTCTTTTCACAACTAATCGCAAGCTTTGTGCATCAATTATAAGATCATTCTCCACCCCGAATGTAGGTATGAAATTCATTCTCGCACAACTCATAGAGCAGCAACACAAGAGTTAATTGTTAACAACATATCAATATACAGCATGGAAGAAGGGCATTCAGGTGTTTTTTCACTGAGTTGGACAGAATGGGAAAAAGAAGAACAAAATATGTTTCATTACCTGAAATATTTAAAACACATTATTTGACAACACTTTTCTAGGCTCTTGTATCTCTTATGCTTCCTTCCTCATTTGATCATAGCCATTGTACCTTGCGGCCCCATGACACACCATTAAAACCAATGTGGTACCTAACACCGAGGACCATAACCTTTCACCTATTTTTTATTTTTTTTTTTACGCTGGATCAGTGTGCAAATTAAAGTATGAATTAAGCACAAATTGTGTTTTGGTGCCCCCAGCTGAGGTGTGTAATTTTCTTTATTCTCCTATCCCAGCTTAATATGCAGCGACAACTATATGTAAGCTATTTGTAGGATAAAATTTCTCTGAAAAGTGTTAACACTTTCAAAGCTTAAAAACTGCTCTGTTTGAGCAGTCTGACCACAGCAAAAGTTGGCTCAACCAATGGTATGAGTTTGATTCAAGACTATCTGTTTTCAGACAGACAGTCTGAGACAGTCGGGAGTCTTCGGGAAACCTGTTTAACAATATTCACCCAAAAATACCTTTTGTTGACACTATTGGTTTCAGCTTTCAAACAGAATCCAGGTTTCATCATTTCAGCCCTGGTGTATTTTACATTTCTGCTATCACTACTCATTCATCAGGAAGCCTGAAGTCTTCCAGGATGCTCATGAGTTGAACACTTCTCCCAGAAATGTTCTTTTGATGTGTCTGCTTTTTTCGGCATGCAGTGCATTGTTGCTGCTCTAGGAGCTACACTGAACAACAGCTGAATGTGGGAGGCAGATGAGCTGGAATCAGTCCTGGCACGTGATCAGTGGAATACACAGAGGGGTTCAATATGTCCGCCCTCATTCGCCGTGGATGTCTGAGTCAAAACAGGATGATCAGATGCAGAGGATACGTAATGGATAGATTATTTTAAAGATGTTCAGGTTTTCAGGGCCTTCAAGCAAAGGAACTGATTCACCATTCAGAAATGAACTTGAATGTCAAGTGATGTAGCCATTTACTTTAAGGTATTAAAATAATTTTCTTGCACCTTAAATACATGAGAGTACACAAATGTATATATATTTTTTCAAGGTAATATATTTTTAAAGTTAAAAAAATATTTTTTTTATTGCTATTTTTTAAAAAATGTCAATATCATTTTCTTTCAAGAATTTAAACTTTAATGTGAGACCTTAATTTTCTACAGTCTCTGGAAAGTTACACTGATATTTTTACTATAAAGTTGAAAAAAAGTAAATTTTTCCTTGACCTTTTGACAGATAAGAGGTTATTGTACACTGCCAGGCCAAAAAAAAAAAAAAATAGCCATTTGGATTTAAGGCATTGTTATGATCTGTGTTTGCTTCAGTTGGTCTGGTCTAGGCTCAGCAACGTTTTGCGGTCTAATGAAATATTATAGTATGCAACTTTTTTTGGGCCAGGCAGTGTACTTTAAAACATACTGTAAGTTTAAAAACTCAAAACTTCCTTATCATTGCAAAAATATCATTTGTTGAATTCAAGCTGCCAAAACTACTGATTCTCTACTTCCTCTACGTTGTCTAACACATCACACTGTGTTAGACTTTTGTATCTGATCATCTACACGACAACACATCAATGCCTTCTTTATATTTAATCAGTTCTGTAGCCCCGCAAGTAGTGGTGAGCAGTGAGATGGCAAGAAGAGAGAGCAGGTCAGTCAAGAGCAGAGAGCCAATCATAACAGTGGGCGTGTTCTGTCAAGTCTTAAAGGAGAATCAACACCAAAACCAAGCGTTTCTGACAAAGGTTCAGAATGAGGATGTAAAATTATGGATATTTGTGCAAAAAACTTTACTAATATTATAACTGAACCGTAAGGAACATATACAAATTATAATAAAAAGGTATGTTATGACCCCCTTAACACACAGAAACAATATCAAAATGACTCTGAACACTGAACCTGAAAACATGTTCATCATAGTAGAGGTATATTCAAGTAATGGTTTTGTGCGAAATGCATTTTTAGTGTATTCTGAATAACCTAAAAAATACGTAAAAAAATAAAAATAAAAATAGTCACGCCATTGATAGATACGTATGTTTATATGCAAAAATATATGTACAAATTTAATGTATTTAATGTCTGTTTTTAATTAATATATGTGACGGGTGGAGGGCGGGGCAGGGTCGTGATTATATACACCCGGTCCCTTATCAGGCTAATTAAGCCTCTGTGAGGGATAATGGCCGACTGAGGATGGTGGTGCGACAGAGAGAGAACGTTAAAGAACATTAAACTATTATTTATATTGTCAAGCTGTTTCTCACCTCCTCCTTTCCCTTATTCCCTTTACACTGGTGCCGAAGACCCGAGAAGGAGGAGGGATATGCCGTGATAGAGTTCTCGCCTCTACCATCGCCGCCGACCGCGAGGGGAGAAGGGGCTCCTAACCGACCACCTGGAGCAGTCAGGCCCTCTGCCAGGGGCAGAAGAGTCCCCTACCAGTCTCTGAAACGCGCCGGGGTCTGAGACTGCCAACCACGAGCGGGGAGGGGCTTGCTGCCGACCGCCTGGAGCGGGAGAACTGCTGCCAGGGGCGGTGGAGACCCCTTGTATTCCCAGAGAACGTGGCGCGGCTTTCTGTCCACCAGGAGCTGGAGGACTGCCTCCGATCCGCCCGGGGAGTTGTGTCTGATGTACGTTAGAGGGTGGGGGAGTGGCCGAGGACCAAGCTATGGTGTATCGGAGAACTGGCGAGTAAGTGTTTTTTTTTTTTCATCTCTCTCTCCTCCCACAGCCACTCCGCATTGGCCTTTTCCCTATCTTTTAAATTTGACAGTGTTTTTTTTTTTGGGGGGGGGGGGTGGTGTACATCATGCTGGGGGCTCCCCAGCCTGAGAGAACGAGGGAGGAATGTGACGGCGCAGAGGGCGGGGGTGGGTCGTGATTTCACACACACAGTCCCTTATCAGGCTAATTAAGCCTCCGAGAGGGATGAAGGCTGACTGCGGACGGTGGCGCGACAGAGAGAGATTGTTTACGGGCAGCTGACCGTCATGTGTGTGTTTGTGTCCTTTGTTTAAGTTTTTCATTAAACTATTATTTATATTGTCAAGCTGGTTCTCGCCTCCTCCTTTCCCTTTAATCCCTTTACAATATATTTAGTAATTTTTTAATGCTCTAATTCCCATACTCTTCCAAATAAAGCCAAACATCAATATATAATTTCAGTTTGATGTTGATCTAAAAACAGTGTGGTGGACATTTTGTGGTGCTGTGTGGCAAAAATAAAACCTGTTTTGATTGCTGTGTTGATTGTTTTGACAGCATTGAACTTTTGCCCAACCCTGTTAGGCACTACAAATTATCTCACTTGGAAAAGAAAGCTGCAAACAGATCTGTAACCCTAAGTATTGTCAGAAGGATGACTTACTGGAGTACTGTCAATTACGCAACAAATATTATCTTTTGTTTCAACGTCACTTGCTATAATTCAATAGCTGATTATAAACCTTAATGTGGAACTGCCCCCCATAACTTCTCTGGAATGAAATGGAAAGACGTCTAGCGAGTCACAGCGCTTGGGAGGTTAGCATGAAAGCACTGTCGGGGGGAACACAACATCTATGAGTATAACATCCAGGAAAGCCTTGGCAAAGTCTCAGACATTAAAACAAACACAATGTCCTGACGGCCAGTGGATTTGACAAAGGTTAAAACAATACCACGAATGCAATTAATTTAAATGAATCTGCTTGTTTAGCAGCTTTGATCTTTGTTTTTACATTTACATATTTTTTCTCTCATTTTACACATTGGTGACATTGATGATCACATTGTTGTTTTCCACTGCTCTGCTTTTCTTTATCACTATTTGATTTCCTGTAAAAATATCCTTAAAACAAGATACATTTACTTGAAAAGATAACAAGACTTCAGACTATTCAGAGAAAATATGTTATATTAAAGGGATACTTCAACGTAAAATGAAAATTCTGTATATATTTTCCATATAATGAAAGTGAATGATTACTAACATTCTGCCTAACATTCTCTGGTTTGGGACAACATTTTCATTTTGGGGGTTAACAATCCCTTTAAAACAATGATGTTTTGCAGTCTGTTTATTTTGTCTCATAATTAGTGACTCGACCAAAGGAAAACAGCCAGCGATGCTCAAGGGAAGTGCAAGGCCTCGGAGGAGAGGAAGTGATGACACAGCTGGAGATGCGGTCGTAAAGCAACACCCAGACATTTTTACACCCATCAGCGACAGTTACCATCCATCATGGCAGAAATGTAGCTTTGTACATTCAGGGCAGTCATAACAAGCACAAGTAGGTCGAGTAATATCTTCATTCATTCCGTTTGCTGCACTTTCGTTTAGTCTTTCTTCAACTTTTCCAAAGTGTACCATTTGCATGTGTACCTATTTAGGTGTAACTGTAAACTGCAGAAAGGAAAAAGTTTAAAATCTTAGCATTCTATAAATGTGGCTATCCGTACGATTGTTAATGTTTTGACAGGCAAACTATTGTTGTAGCAACGGACCCATTTACATAATTTTGCAATAACATAAGGACATTACATAACAACTCATTTGTTTCAATTCAACTGCAGCTCCCATCTTGGCCCCATAATTTTAAGACACCACGGGGCCAGCTGAAATGGCTCTCTGAACTTCTATGCACTTACAAACGTCTTGGGTTCAACAAACAGCTGGGATCCCAATAGGCTGCCTTAGACCTATTGGCCTCCTCACCTATTATGACATTTTCCCAGTGTGAGCTCAAAGAAAACAATAAACGTTAATGTAGTTAATGATAGACATTAACTGGTAGATGGCATAAGTAAATAGAAGTTTACTTAATTTACTTGGTAGCAACAGTTTACTTACCATATTTTGCTAAGATGCTTTGGTAAAAACAGAAATGTGAATGTTGATTAATGAGCTTGTTGGCAATTAGATACAATGCTCACACCAGGGACCATTAATTGGTCACACTTTATGTTAGTTGGCCTTAACTACTATGTACTAACATTAAATACATACAAGACTATGTACTTACTGTGCGACTACATGTTGTTCTGCAAAAGGAACACATTTGTTGCTACTGAGATTGATTTATGGGTAGGTTTAAGAGTAAGGATAGGGTTATGATTAGGAGTTAAAGTTAGAGTTAGGTTTTGGGGTATAGGGTTAGGGGTAAAGTTAACAGTGTAACTATAAATGTAATTACAATGCAACAACATGTATGTACATAATAAGCCAATTGTATCAAATGGTTAAGTACATAGTAGTTAAGGCCACCTAATATAAAGTGGGTCCCATTCATTTTTAAACTGTTTGTAGAAGTAAACTAAAAAAACACTAAGGAAAGCCATGAGGCCAACACGCATGTTTCCCCTTATCTCTGAGAACGATGACAAAAATATTAGGAAAACAAAGTGGAGATAATTTCTTCCTTGAAAATATAAGGGCAACAATTATTGTAAACCAACATTTATTTCCTAACAAGCTAGCCCCTACTGACTGATTATTTTTGCCTAAAATTATCCTATTTTAGTCTAATTTTAAAACCATGTTACTTGCAATCTTATGGAAGCTAGATCCTGCCACGGACTAAAAAAAGTAGGTAATTCTAAGTCAGTATCTTTATTTCTCCTAATTATTACTTTATATAAAGTCGCAATTCCGAGAATTAAAGTCAAAACAATGAGAAATAACTCACAATTGCGAGATACAAACTCAAACCCTCAAATTTCATAGAAATAAAGTTGCAATTGCGAGATATAAATTGAAACTCACAATTTCAAAATATAAAGTTGCTCTTCTGAAAAATAAAATCGCAATTGTGAGATGTAAACTCAAACATGCAATTGTCATATAAAGTCGCAATTCCGAGAAATAAAGTTGCTATTGCAAGAAATAAATTCACAAGTGCGAGATATAAACTCGAACTCGCATTGCAAGATATAAATTTGCAGTTCCAAAAAAAGTTCCAGTTGCAAAATACAAACTCGAACATGCAGTTGCTATTGCGAGATTTAAACTTAAACTTGCATTGCGAAATTTAAAGTTGCACTTAGGAAAAAAGACTTAGTTGCGAGATATAAACTCAAACTCGCAGTTGCAATTGTGAAATTTAAACTCGAACTTCCAGTTGCAAGATATAAACAACTGTCAGATATAACCTCGCAATTCTGAGAAATAAAGTTACTATTGCAAGAAATAAACTCATAATTTCGAGTTACAAACTCAAACTCGCAATTGCGAGATATAAACATGAACTCGCACCGCAAAATTAAAGTTGCACTTCTGGGAGGAACATGGACGCCATGCGAAGTTCGGACATGTGAACGGCGAGCTCTGTGCACTTTGCTAGTTTTAACACTATTAATGTCATAAACTGTTGAGATTTGATACACTCTGTTAACATAACTGTTCTAGGAGGACAATATGTCAAAGAATTCAAAATCCTCAGGCTCTGGAGACATTAAAAGATACTTACGTGCTCAAGATGCAGCAGGCGCCGAGCCAGGGAGTCTATTTGGTCGGGGAATTGCGGGAAATACGGCGAGAAATGTTGAACATTTCGGTGAAATAATGTCCATATTGTTGGAAATCCAGAGGCCGAACAGAGACAGGATATGTTGAAATTCCTGGATGGGCTCTTTCTGAATCTGCTCGACATATCAGGCCATAAGCTGGAAATCGAGCAAGCTCACAGGGATCTGGCTTGTCGATCTGCTGAGGGAGGCAGGCCCAATCAATTCTGGCCAAATTTCTGAGATCATCCAAAATACATCTCGTGTTACGCGAGGCGAGGTGTAAAGGAAGGTTTTTTTTTTTTAAAACCACAGCATTTTATTGTTACCAGACTTTGTGAATCCTTGTGGTGGCGTAGTGACTCGCCTCAACCTGTGTGGAGGAGGACGAATCTCAGTTGCCTCTGCATCTGAGACCGTCAATCCACGCATATTATCACATGGCTTATTGACTGTGTTACCACAGAGAAGTGCGTGTGGAGGCTTCATGATATTCTCTGTGTCATACACGCACAACTCACCACGTGCCACACCGAGAGCGAGAACCACATTATAGCGACCATCAGGAGGTTACCCCATGTGACTCTACCCTCCCAAGCAATTGGGCCAGTTTGGTTGCTTAGGAGACCTGGCTGGAGTCACTCAGCACGCCTTGGATGTGACTTTGCGACTTCAGCTACCTAGGCCCCCGGCAGACAAATTGTTTTAAGGGGATGGAAATCGGCTGGAGCGCCCTCTTTTCAAAATGGTGCACAGATATGGGGAGGGTGGCGGCTTTTTAGAAACCGTCATGTAGATGGCAGGGGAATTGGGATTTGTTTGATGGAGCAGCTATTTGGTGTTTTTGGAGGGCTCACAGGGAGGGGCAGTGGAGAGAGAAGTTCATTTTTAAATGTGTGTGATTATAATGTTGAGTGTCATGGTGGTGTTGGTGATTCGGAGGGGGAGTGGTAATAGTGGGGGTTGATTCTGTGTTTATTTGTTTTTCTTTTCTTTGTTATCTATATGGTTCAATAAAAAAGTTAATCAGAAAAAAGTTGCACTTCAGAAAAAAGTCCTAGTTGTGAGATATAAACACAAACTCTCAGTTGTCAGACATGAAGTTGCATCTCTGAGAAATAAAGTTTTTAAAAGTTGCGAATAAACGAACTTGCATTGCGAGATATAAATTTGCACTTCAGAAAAAAGTCCCAGTTGTGAGATGTAAACTCAAACTCGCAATGCATTGTGAAATTTATCCTTGAAATAAAGTCACAATTGCAAGAAATACGTTTTGACTGTGATATATATAGTCACAATTGCAAAAAATAAAGTCAAAATTGCAATATATGAAATCAAACTTGCAATTTTGTTACCAAATTCCTGAGATTTGCTATCAACATTTTATGAAGGCAGCTCCTTTCACTGTTAATATGCTGAAAGAAAAAACAACACCATCAAAAACAACAAACTTTACACCCTATTTGTGGCAAGTTCCAGATGCTCAATCATTGGTAGCTGGATCTTATGTGCCAGCCGCAGACTTTTATCTATGTTTTCTCTCCAGAGAGGGTCATTTGGCTGGGGTCATTAACACTATTATACTCATTGGGGAAGGTGTTTTTTTCCTTTTCTATTCTTTCAGGGGGAAAAGACCCCATGGAGGCCATATCCTGCCCGAAGGGGAGGAACATGTGGCAATATGACTCACCAGCCGCACATGGAAGAGGTGCGGTGGTAGGTCTTGCCTTGAAGGGGAGGAGCTCTACAAACACAGCGACCAGGGCAGAGAGACCTCTGCCCAAGGGAGACACAGGTCTGCCTACAGGGAGACCGTTCCACAGAAAATACATCACAGGGGGTTACCAGAGAAACCGGACCTGTGGAGCACCTATCCCAGTACAGGGCATATTAGACCTCATAGTGGGTCCGTGTGTGAATTCCTCCTCTGAATTCGCAAACCACAGGACTAGGTAGGAAGAACTTAACTGTTTGTTCCTGACTAAACACGGGACAAAACCGGCTCAACCCAGAGATTGTAAAATCTCACAAAGGAATTGGGTATTGCCCAGCCCGATTCTCTGCAGATGACTGCTAGAGAGGTGCCATTGGTCAGTGCCCACGAGGATGCCACACTCCTTGTAGAGTGTGCTCACATTCCCAAAGGGGCAGGCGCAGCCTGGGCATGGTTTGCAAAAGCGATGGCATCCACAATCCAGTGGGCAAGCCTCTGTTTGGAGACAGCGTTCCCTTTCCGCTGTCTACCGAAGCAGACCAAGAGCTGCTCAGAGCATCTAAAGCTCTGTGTGTGATCCAAGTAGATGCACAAAGCACGCACTGGACACAGCAACAACAGGGGCAGCGCTTGCAGGCTCACCACCTGATCCCTGAAGTGCGTTGTGGGAAACTTGGGCACATAGCCCGGCCGGAGTCTCAGGATCACATGAGAATCTGCTAGAACGAACTCCAGGCTAGTGTCTCTGACAGAGAACGCTTGCTGGTCCCCAACCCTCTTGATGGAGGTGAGTGCAATCAGGACAGCCATCTTCAAGGAGAGGGCTTTTAGCTTGACTGACTCTAGCGGCTCAAACAGGGCTCTCCGAAGACCCAGGAGGACCACGGAGAGATTCCATGAGGGGAATAGGTGTGGCCTAGGAGGATTAAGCCTCTGAGGAACCTGATGATCAGGTCATGCTTCCCTATGGACTTACCGTCCGCGTCATTGTCGGCCACATATACCTTCAAGGTGGAGGGGGACAGCCGCCCCTCCAACCTCTCCTGCAGGAAGGAAAGCACTGACCCGACTACGCATCTCTGGGGGTCTTCGGCTTGGGAAGAACACCACTCAAGTTACAAAATGTTTATGCTCCAAAAAACACATAAAGGCAGTATAAAAGTAATCCATAAAACTCCAGTGGTTTAATCCATGTCTTCAGAAGTGATATGATAGGTGTGGGTGAGAAACAGATCAATATTTGTATTTTCTTTGCATTCAGCAGGGGTCGATATGTAGAGAAGAATGTGAATCACCAAAAACACAAAAAGAATGTGAAAGTGATGTTTCTCTTTTTCTCATTGTGGCAGCGGGGGCGTGGTCAAGCGCCCATCCGGGGGAGAAAGCAGTAAGGTTTAAAACATTTCTAGTCATTATTACAGTGGAAACATGAAAATCTCCTACAAGGACGTTATATATAATGCTGAAATATAATGCCTTCTTTTGCTATTTCACAGCTTTTAAAGTCTTGTTTCTTGTTTCTTCTGTTCACTAATTTTTATCCACAATGCACTCTAATTTTAAGTGTACATTTCAAGTACACTTGATGACGGTTGATTTCTCACAATCCACCATGGGGAATACGTACAAGCTAGGAGTTTACTGCTTCCTTCACTCCTGAAATATTTTATGTAATGCTGAATGTATTACATAACTTCACCATGATGGCCTTCCGCCTGCACATCTCACATGTTCGCGCCCAGCGCACCTCGCTGTGCACGTGCAGAAATGCTGTCTGTTAGCGCTCCAGTTGTCGATCACGTGAATGACTTTGATTTACATTCAGTTTGGATGTTTACATGGATTTATACAGTTAATCCACCAGAAGTAGCTGCGATAGTTTCCAGTACCCCCGCGAGGGCGTGGAGTAAATGCATAAATACTGCTTATAACATGCGGGACAAAGCACACTGATATATCGCTGCACTAATTTAAAAATGTACACTTAAAAACTGATGTCATATGATCCCAGTTACAGAATCACCCTGAAAATTACCATCTCATTATGCAGAAAAGCCTGCATTAGAATTAGAGCCAAAACTTACCTCAGCATGCTGCCTGAAGTTGGAGCTGTGAATTTAATCTTGAAATATCAGCTTGTCTTGGTGTTAAATGAAGGCATTGCATGATGAAACTTTTCTTTTTTCTCACTGTGTGGAGCGAAGAAAGTGTTTCACTTTGAAGAGTTTGATGCTGCTGCACTGATGACAGTGACAGTCTCATCACTGAAGTGGGAGTGTCTCATCACAGCTGTGAACTTCCGCTCTCGTAAAAGTCCCATTCAATAATCTCTCAATAAATTACACATTAATTCGAATTAAACCCAGTAATGTAACAACAGTAATGTCACATATTGTAAAGAAGTAAAAGTTAAAAAAAATAATTCGAAATTTACTTGAGTGAGAGTAAAAAGTACACACATTTAAACCTACTCTAAAAGTAACATTTTCCCCAAAATGTTACTCAAGTATATGTAACGGAGAAAATGTAATGCGTTACTACCCACCTCTGCGTACCCGCCATAGGGCAGGTTAGTGACTGAGTAGGGCCTCTTGGGCCACCCTCGAGACTCGACACAACCGTCTAGACGTGATTGTAGGTGTGGCATGGCCGGTTACATGATGGCAGTGGGAAGAGGGGTGGGGGGGTGCGTGAGTGGGGCTCTCAAGAGCGATCCCTAATGTCACTACATCGACACAACGTTGAGTGAGTGACAGAAGTGGAAGTTAAATTAGGCCCTTTTTGTCAAAAACAAATCAACAAGACAGATAATTTAGTGGGTTTAGTGCACTATAACTCATTCTTTGTTACAAGTGGTTCAAATATACATGAGAAACTACAATATGTTGGTGAGAGTTATTACAACTGGTTTTACTTACATAATACTCTGTGAGTACATAGTAAATGCCTAATTTATGAAAAAAACAAACAAACAAAAAAAACTAATCCCAAAAAACAAAACAAAAAACAGAGCATGAACCAAGCCAGGTCTTCGGAAAGCACTGGATAGGGCCTTCCTTTGCAGATGGATAAAAGTGGGCATAACTGCTCACATTTATTGTCCAGCCAAGAGTCAAAACCTAATATTTCTTGGATGTTTAGACAGATCATATAGACATAATACAAGGTTACAAAGATTACAATCATCTCACGCTTTTGATGTCAGATATGTGCTTAGTGGTCACGTCTCTGTCCCTTCAAGTCTTCACGAAGTTCGCAGAGGCAGCTCTTGCCCCGATAAGGGAAGTGGGCATTCGCATCCTCAACTATCTCGATGACTGGCTAATTCTAGCTCATTCTCGGGATGTGTTGTGTGCGCACAGGGACCTGGTACACATGCACCTCAGCCGGCTAAGGCTTCGAGTCAACTGGGAAAAGAGCAAGCTCCTCCTGGTTCAGAGCATCTCTTTTCTCGGCTTGAAGTTGGACTCAGTCTCGATGATGGCATGCCTCACAAACGATCACTCACAGTCAGTGCTGACCTGTTTAAAGGCATTTAGACAGAAGACAGCGGCTCCACTGAAACTGTTTCAGAGAGGCTCCTGTGGCATATGTCATCCACAAGGGTGGCCACACCACTCGGGTTGATGCATGTGAGACCGCTTCAGCACTGGTGTTATGCCCCGAGGGACATATATTATTATATTGTGATAGTGATATTTAAATGTGGTTTAATGTGTGTGGCGTCTCCCTGTGTTTTCCTTGTTACTTTCGCTCTCTATTAAGCAGGATAATGAGACCAACCTGTTGTTCATCACCCTTGATTGGCTCAGCCCAGGAATGGAGAGTACAAGAGTGAGAGAAACATACAGAGAATATTTTCTCCTCTACTAGTTATTCTATCTCTTGGTCCAAGTTTTACAATTGTTGTTGTGCTAATGTGAGTAGCATAACAGTCTTGTCAGTTTTCTTAAAGAGTGAGTAGATTAACAAAATTGTCATTTGTAGTTGTTTACTGTTTATACTCCTGTGGTAATATCTCGCAGTTGAATGTGCAACTTTTACAAGTTTATTACCCCAACATTACTTTGTGAATCTATTTAAGTTGTTTATGTTGTGAGATCCTTTAGTAGAGAGGTGGATGCCAGCTATCTCTCTGAAAGGGGTGTGGTTTCCGCGGTGTCTTCCCATTGGGAGTGACAACCCCCCCGACATGGACAATGGTGGTCCCAGTTGGTTTACAAATTGTCACTCTTTTTCGGGAGAAAAAGAAAAAAAAAGAGGGAAAAAGGCACGACTGGGCTAGCCTGTCCCTATTTTATGGCAGTTGACTTGTCCCCGAAGGGCCATTTGACACTCATAAGAATGTTGGGGGAGGTTACGTGTTGGCCTGGTGTGCTGGCTACGAGGCGCACAGTAGTCTGCCCGTCTCGCACCGCCAGTTCACGTTACACAGTTCATCTAGTTGTGGCATTTTTGTAGGGGACCCCTAGTGTCACTTCATCGACACAATGTCTCATTCCCTCCATCAGGGAATGGAGGTTACGGAAGTAACCAGGAAGTTTCGCTTTCATTTAAATGTAAGAAATTGTTTGCCAGCCAATGTTTAATATCTTTGAAGCAATTTAGGGTGTTCTCAAATGAACAGTTCTTGTATACACACAAAATACAATTGTGAATCGTCAGCATAACAGTGATAAGCTATGCTGTACTTCTGAAAAAATAGATCTCAGAGGAAGCATATCCAGGGAAATTAACAAGGGTCCTAAAATCGACACCACACTGTAATTGAGCCGATGTAGAAGAAAAAATACCTAAATTTACAGAGAACGCAATTTCTTTTAGATAGGAGGTAAACCACTGGAGGGCCATACCCTGGATGCCAACCAATCATTCAAGACAATTAAGAAGAATATTATGGTCGATAGTGTCGAACGCGGCACTGAGATCTAATAAAACTAAGACGACCGGTGAACCTGAATCTATGGAGAGAAAAATATCATTAGTGACCTTCAACAATGCAGATTCACTACTGTACAAGGGTCTGAAACCAGACTGAAATGTATCTAAAATGTTAAATGCATTTAGGTAGGAGAAGAGCTGCAAATAAACAACTCTCTCCAAAATCCTGGAAACAAAAAGCATTTTGGAGAGTGGTCTGTAATTGTTGTGTATTGCCGAATCCAAAAAAAGGTATTTTTAACAAAGGATGTTAAATTGCGTTTAAAATTTGTACAATTACTTGGAACAACTCCACTTGCTAATGAGCTGTTAATTATAACTGTCACACTGGAACTGATAGTCATGAAAACTTCTTTGAGAAAGAATATCCAGCTTGTAACTGGAACACTTCATCTTAGAGACTACATCTTCTATCTGTTCTGACATAACTGGTTCAAAGTGAGTCAGGGAGCTGGACAGGGAAGGAATTAGTGGTTGATCAAATTATAAAGGTACAATCACACCTTAAATCTGCACAATTTTGTGAGTAAAGAAGTTTCAAAATGTTTTACAGGTCTCTTGGGTGGCATCCAGAAAAGCATTTTTTGGGGTTTAAAAACAGAATCAATTGTTTTTAACAACACTTTTGGTCGATTTGCTTTATCAGAGATTAATGTAGAGAAAAATGTTGCTTTTGCTTCCTTTACAGCTCTCTGATAGTTAGTTTAACACACTTTTGGTCGATTTGCTTTATCAGAGATTAATGTAGAGAAAAATGTTGCTTTTGCTTCCTTTAAGGCTCTCTGATAGTTAGTTAAACACACATTTAAAATATCATAAGAGACCTGAAGCATGTCTCGTTTCCACTTGCGCTCAGCTTTTCTGCACTCTTGTCTGAGAGTGCAGGTGACTTCATTTAGCAAAGGCTGTGAAACACCCTTAATTCTCCTTAGCTAGAGCGGAGTGACATTATCAAGCATAAAAGTACAAGATTTATTAAAAGCTTCAACCAATGATTCAGTGGCAAGTACAACTGGGAGTCAACTGGGAAAAGAGCAAGCTACTCCTGGTTCAGAGCATCTCTTTTCTCGGCTTGGAGTTGGACTCAGTCTCGATGATGGCATGCCTCACGAACGATCACGCACAGTTAGTGCTGACCTGTTTAAAGGCATTCAGACAGAAGACAGCGGCTCCACTGAAACTGTTTCAGAGATGCTCCTGGGGCATATGTCATTGTGGCCACACCGCTCGGATTGATGCATGTGATGCGTTAGTAAAAAGTTTGGCAGTAGACGAGTGAATGGACCAGAGGTGACATAGGGCTGATAAAACACAAACATTATTGAATAATGGTCAGAAATGCCAATATCTAAGACCTCTAAGTTTGATACAGAAAAAAACATAAAAACACACTGCATTATCTGTCTCACAGAAACTTGGATGTCTGTGGAGATTCCAGACTCAGCCATTGAACCTGTGGGGTTCTCTGTGCACTGAGCAAACAGAGTAAAAGACCTCTCAGGTAAAAGCAGAGGTGGTGGTGTATGTTTTATTATCCACAAATCCTGGTGCGATCAGAGAAACGTAAATTCTTCTCAAGTCTTTCTGCTCTCCTGATCTGGAATTTATCATGCTTCTGTGTCAACCATTCTAGCAAATGAGTCAATTCACAGCAGTCATTATCACAGATGTGTACATCCCCCCCCACAAGCCGACGCAGACTGGGCACTCAAAGAACTGTATGAAAGCATAAGTGAGCAGGAAACCGTGCACCCTAAGGCCACGTTCATTGTGACCAGGGACTTTAACAAAGCCAACTTCAAGTCAATAGCACCGAAATACTACCAACACATTAGTTTCAACACATGAGGGGACCGGGTTTTGGACCATTGCTACTCTCCCTTCCAGGATGGCTAGAAATCCCTCCCCCACCCACCATTTGGCAAATCGGACCACTCTTCCATTCTGCTACTGCCCGCTTACATGCAGAATCTCAGCATTCAAAACCTAAAGTGCCCTCCAAGCTTGATGTGAAACTCCAGGCTCTGGGCTTAAACAGCTTGCTGTTTAACTCCTTTGTTATCTTGGCTGTGTGCTTAGGGTTGTCAAGCAGATGCCTGGTGGTTAGAATAGGCAGCAACATCTCCTCATCACTGACCCTCATCACTGGAGCCACACAGTCCTGTGTTCTCAGCCCACACCTGTTTTCCCTGTACACACATGACTGTGCGGCACACATAGCTCCAATGCCACCATTAAGTTTGCTGATGATATGATTGTGGTAGGTCTGATCACTGACAATGATGAAACAGCCATAAGAGAGGAGGTGCACACTCTAACACAATGGTTTCAGGAGCACAACCTCTCCCTCAATGTCACTAAGACTAAGGAGCTTGTGGTGGACTTCAAAACTTCAGGAGAAAAGACAGAGAACACAGCCCCATCACCATCGATGGAGCACTAGTGGAGATAGACAGCAGCTTCAAGTTGCAAGTTCGGTGTCCACATCACTGATAAATTCATATGGTCCGTCCATACTGAGGCCGATGTGAAGTAGGCTCACCATCACCTCTTCTTCATGAGATGGCTGAGGAAGTTTGGAATGAACCACCACATCCTCACAGGGTTCTACACCAGCACTGTAGAGAGCATCCTGACTGACTGCAACCTCAAAGCGGATGCGGCGCTTGGGTCGATGCATATGAGACCGCTTCAGCACTGGCTTCAGACTCAAGTCCCATGACGAGCATGGCGCCACGGCACGCACCGTGTGACGATCACCCCTGCCTGCCGTCAAACACTCAATCCCTGGACAGCAGGCAGCAGGTGTCCCGATGCGTCTTCATCATGACAGACGCCTCCAGATTGGGTTGGGGTGCCATGTGCAATGGGCACGCAGTAACAGGCCGTTGGAAAGGGGCCTCGCTGCGCTGTCACATCAACTGCCTGGAGTTGTTGACTGTTTTCTTTGCCCTGCGGATGTTTCTCCCGTTAGTTTGAGACAAACATATCATGTTCAGGTCAGACAGCACCACTGCAGTGGCATACATAAATCGCCAAGGCAGCGTACGCTCCCGCCACATGTCACAACTCGCCCGTCGTCTCCTCCTTTGGAGCCAGCTGCGACTCAAGTCGCTGCACACCACTCACGTCCCAGACAACCTCAATGTGATAGCGGACACGCTGTCACGACAACGCTTGCCCCGCGGAGAGTGGAGGCTTCACCCCCAGCCGGTCCAGCTGATTTGGGAATGGTTTGGCAAGGCCCAGGTAGACCAGTTTTCCTCCCAAGAGACCTCCCACTGCCCGCTCTGGTATGCCCAAACAGAGGCTCCCCTCGAGGCAGACGCACTGGCACACAGCTGGCCTGCGTGGCTGCGCATTTCCCCCAATGAGCCTTCTTGTACAGGTGCTGTGCAAGGTCAGGGAAGATGAGGAACAAGTCACCCTTGTGGCTCCTTATTGGCCCACCCGGGCCTGATCCTCAGACCTCGTACTCCTCACGATAGCCCCTCCCTGTGAATTCACCTGAGGAAAGACCTTCTTTCTCAGGGACGGGGCACGCTCTGGCATCCGCACCCAGACCTTTGGAACCTCCACGTCTGGCCCCTGGACGGGACGCGGAAGATCTAGCTGGTCTACCACCCATGGTCGTAACCACGATCAACCAGGCCAGAGCCCCCTCTACCAGGCAACTTTACGCCCTGAAATGGCGTGTGTTCGCGAATTGGTGTTCTTCCCGGGCTGAAGACCCACTGAGGTGCGCAGTTAGATCAGTGCTCTTGCTCCTACAGGAGAAGTTGGAAGGGAGGCTGTCCCCTTCCACCTTGAAGGTGTATGTTGCCACTATCGCAGCTCACCACGACCCAGTAGACGGCAAGTCTCTGGTAAGCATGACTTAAATATCAGGTTCCTAAGAGGCGCCCGGAGGTTAAAACCCTCACGGCCAAGCTGTTCCCCTCCTGGGATCTCTCGGTGGTCCTCGCCGGTCTTCAGAGATCCCCCTTCGAGCCGCTAGAATCAGTTGGCTCAGGGCCCTCTCTCTAAAAAACGGCCCTGCTGATCGCACTCGCTTCTATCAAGAGGGTCGGGAACCTGCAAGCGTTCTCTGTTAGCGACACTTGCCTGGAGTTCGGTCCGGCAGACACACATGTGATCCACACATGTGATCCATGACCGGGCTATGTGCCCAAGGTCCCTACCACTCTCTTCAGAGACCAGGTAGTGAACCTGCAAGTGCTGCCCCGGGAGGAGGCAGACCCAGCCCCTTCACTGCTGTGTCCAGTACGTGCCTATTTGGACCGCACTCAGAGCTTTAGGTTCTCTGAGCAGCTCTTTGTCTGCTTTGGGACAGCGGAAAGGGAACGCTGTCTCCAAACAGAGGCTTTCCCACTGGGTGGTGGAAGCCACCTTATTGGCCTATCGCACCCAGGCCGTAACCCCCCCCCCTTGCGGGTCTGAGCGCATCCTCATGGGGACTGGCTATGGGCACCTCCCTAGCAGACATTTGTAGAGCAGCGGGTTGGGAAACACCTAACACCTTTACAAGATTTTACAATCTCAGGGTTGAGTCAGTCTCATCCCGTCTTTTCTCAGGTCCGAGCCAGTAGAACTCGGTACATGCTGACGGTCTGACCGGGTGAATCGCTTGCGTCCAGCGCCCTTTCCCTCGGCCGAGGTAAAACAGTGCGCCTTCTTTCCCAGGAGATCCCACCCACCCCGTTCCCTGGTCGATTCCTCCCTAGCCCTTTTGGGTCCGCAGTTCAGCAGAGGAACTTTCCGACCCAGTCCACTATGGGTACCCTAGGCTACCCTGTACTGGAATAGGTGCTCCATAGGTCAGGCCTCCTACGCGGACTCCTCCTGTGTGTATTTCTGTGGTACGGTCACCTTAAGAGCTGACCCGCGTCTCCCTTAGGCAGTTTTTGCTGCCCTCCGGTCGCCATGTCGTAGCAACTCCCCCCTCCTCGAGGCTGGATCTACCACCGCGCCATTCTTTCCTACATGTGACCGAAGAGGCCATGTGATGTATTTCGCCACCTTACCCCCCCTTTTCGGACAGTTGTGGCCTCCGCAGGGACTTTTCCCCCTGAAAGAATAGGAAACTGGGTAAGACTCCCTTCCCACGATGCAGTAAGGGCCCCGGCCTTTTTCATAGATCAGAGGCATATTCGGCGCTCAAGAGAGACCCCTAGTGTCGCTTCTTTGACACAACGTCTCGTTCCCGCCATCAGGGAATGGAGGTTACATATGTAACCAAGACGTTTTGTGGCCTTTAGCTTGCTCATTGGGGTCTAAATACAAATATGATTTATTTAAAGGCACAATTAACAATCACATTTTTATCAAACCGCACAAACTCTTAAGACATTACAGATATTACAGCTTTTTCTGTTAAATCATAATTTTCTGTAAAGCTGCTTTGACATGATGTATGTTGTGAAAAGTCCTATACAAGTCAAAATTCCTTGACTTAAAATGTGCCTTGATAATGTCATTTCTATCGGGAAGACACACAGGCTTGAGTGAGGTTTAAGATGCCATTTATTTGATGAATGTAGAACAGAAAAGTAATGTCTCTCTTTGGCGTAGGCCCCGTCTGGCGGTCCGAGGGAGTTGTACTCGGAACCATCGTATCCTGCCGGAGAGGAGCGAGGAGCCTACCCCCAAAAGAGAGAGTAGAATACTACCCCCAAAAGAGATGATCCAGTTTGGTACGAACCGGGTCTTGTGTTAGGCATTCATTCTGGAGGAGGAGAAAGTTAAAGATGTGAGCATCTGAATTTGACATGAAATTTGTGGTATCTCATGGTTGTGGGCTTTGTTGAAAGGTAAACACCATTTGATTATGAAAACCCTACGACGAGGGAAGAGTTGTTTGGGTATCTTTGCTGAAAGGTGGACGTGTGTAAAGCCATACGATAATGGCAACGTTGCATGCAATCCCTATGCTGAAGGACAGCATTTGATATGGAAACCCTCCGACAAGGGAGATGTTTGGGTATCTTAGCTGAAAGGAGGGCGACGTGCATAGAGCCATACGATAATGGCGATGTTGCGTGCAATCCCTTTGCTGGAAGACAACTTTTGATATGAAAACCCTCCGATGAGGGAAAAAGTTGTTTGGGTATCTTTGCTGAAAGGTGAGCGACATGCATAGAGCCATACGATAATGGTGACGTTGCGTGCAATCCCTTTGCTGAAAGACAACTTTTGATATCAAAACCCTCCGACGAGGGAAAAGTTGTTTGGGTATCTTTGCCAAAAGGTGAGCAACGTGCGTAAAGCCATACGATAATGGCGACGTTACGTGCAATCCCTTTGTTGAAAGCAAACATTTGATATGAAAACCCTCCAACGAGGGAAAATCTGTTTGGGTATCTTTGCCAAAAGGTGAGCAACGTGCGTAAAGCCATACGATAATGGCGACGTTGCGTGCAATCCATTTGTTGAAAGAAAACATTGATATGAAAACCCTCCGACGAGGGAAAAGTTGTTTGGGTATCTTTGCCAAAAGGTGAGCAACGTGCGTAAAACCATACGATAATGGCGACGTTACGTGCAATCCCTTTGTTGAAAGCAAACATTTGATGTGAAAACCCTCTGACGAGGGAAAAGTTGTTTGGGTATCTTTGTCAAAGGTGAGCAACGTGTGTAAAGCCATACGATAATGGCGACGTTACGTGCAATCCCTTTGTTGAAAGCAAACATTTGATGTGAAAACCCTCCGACGAGGGAAAAGTTGTTTGGGTATCTTTGTCAAAGGTGAGCAACGTGCGTAAAGCCATACGATAATGGCGACGATGCGTGTAATACGCTTCGTAGAAAGATATTCCGTGGGGCTCCAGCCCTCGAGCGATGGCGGCCGTTGTTTAATGGTCGTCTTTGCCAAGGTGAACAGCATGCATAACGCCATGTGATAATAGCGATGTTGTCGTGCGATACCTTGTTGACAGATATCCCGTTGTGGTGCGAGCTTTCCATCGAGGGCGGCTGGCTTGTGCAATACCTATGTAAAGGGACCGTGCTTGAGATTATGGAAGCCCTGGCAAGGGGTGTGCTTGAATTGAATCGTTGTGTAGGGAAGGATGTGCTGGGGGAGAGCCACCAACCACCACCAGATATGCATGAGAACTTATGGCTGATGGGGAGTTGAGCTTGTTTGATGATTTGGGTTAGGTTGACCATTTCAGGTTCGGCTGGGGAGACCAGCCGCCGAGCATCTTCATTGTGGATCCCATTATACCTCGAAGGTTGCCGGTAGAAGCTGGTCTGTGGAACTCTGGAAGGAATGTGTCTGGCTGGGATAATGAAGTTAGAGGAAATGCTCTGCCATGTAGGACGTCTCGAGGAGGACCAGCCTTTATGATTATGGTGACGACTGCAGAATTGTCGCATAGCTACGATGCGTTTGCGTGTCTGAAGAGGACCCATATGACGCTGGCCGTGATGGGTGTGGAATGAATAAGGCCTCTTTTTAAACATCTCTTGTTGATGTAGCTTGCTGTGCAATCACGAAACGAGGCTGTGGTGGTTCTGGGAATGCATTTCTTTATTTCTGTACTCACCGTATATTTTACCCCATATGGGGTAAAGGGCTATTTCATGGAGGGTAAAGGGGAATTCAGTTTTACTGGACCATATAATTAAGTGCTGCGCGACCAGCATGGAAGGATATGATGCTTGGGCCTCGGTGTAATTCCTTCTTCCCTCACTGGGCCACATCGAGATGGGGATTGCAGATCGAGGAACCTTTATTAAATGACGAAATATCTAACAAGAGGAGCGAGGAAGCTGTATTGAAAAAAAAAATATATATATATATTCATTTCTGGCCATTTCCCTGTGGGCCATGATCCTAGACAGAACCCCTGAATCCTATGGAGGGAGCCGTGTCCGAGAATGGGGACCTGTTGTCCGGAGATTCGCAGCAGCCATGGTCGATTGCTAGGTAGGAGAGTTTGTCTGAAGAATGAGCTTGCATGTTTAGAGAATAGAGCATGATCCCCTCTCTCCCTTTCCTTTCCTCTCTTCTTTACTTCTTCCCTCCTCTCTTTCCTTCCTCGAGCTGGAGCCAATATGGTGAGAAGATAGTGTTGCAGCTTCATACGGGTTTTGTTCTTGGCTGTAAAAGTGGACATGAGTCTTCCTGTGCTCCCGGCATAGAGCCACTGAAGATGCGGTGGGCAGTTTGTTTTAGAAGGGAATGTGCCCCAAAACATACAATCATTTTACACCGGACTGCTTTGTGCATGTGTCAGTATAAATCAGGATCTTTAGAAATTTCTCGTGCGTGGATCAGTACCAACTGTTCATGTCCAAGCTTTACGTCCTGAAGATGAAGTATCGCACTTTACATTTGTGAATGTTTGCAAGTCTCCGTTCCGAATGTGCTTGAAGTTGATTCCGCAGCTAATGCGCTAAATTTACCATTGTCTCTGACTGCATTCATGGAGACCGGATATACATGAATATTAATAAGTACTGAAACGGCACAGCCCTCTTCCGGAAAGGGGGCAGGAGCGGTAGCTCATTGTGTTTAGAGAAGCATGCACAAAATCAGCGTGTTTTTGATTCTGCCCAAAAGAGACATAAGATGGTATAGTAAATGATCCGTGGGGTATTTTGAGCTAAAACTTCACAGACGCATGCTGGCTTCACCTGGGACTTATTACACCTTGGAAAGAAATAAATAAGAATAAAATGGGCATAATTGTATCCTTAAACGGTAACAAGATTATATTAATGAGCTTGACTTGGCACAGGTTTTATCCAGTGATTGACCGATGTACTTACCTGCTACTATAACATCCCTGACCATGCACATTAAAAGGGAACGGCTCATAAAAGTGATGTAGTTGGGCTGATAAGAAAGTTAGACTGAGCTTGAAGTTTGGAACATGGATAAGGCCCCGAGTGCTTGAAGATCCCCGCGGATTGAAACGTGGTCTGAGCAACGATGAGTGAATGATTAATGAAGACGTGCCATACGAATTTCTGCACTTTAATGATGCCTGAAATAAAATGTAAATATGCCATGATAGCAACGGTCGAGCTTGCGCTGAGAACATGGAAGTACGTATTAGTGTAAGAAAACATCTCTCGAAATGTTGTACCGAACGAAATAAGTTATCTATTTTCACCAAGGACCCTTTCACGAGGCTTTGGTGAAGGCTATATTAACCTGTTGATACGCATTTGTTCGCACACGGGAGTGCAGTCACTCGGTTTACATTTAATATTTAATTTACCGTCTACATATGTAATTAATGTTTACAGATTATACATCTTTCTGGGAAGTCTATGGGTTCAACCTTGATATCCGATCTCTGCTGCATGATAACGATCCTCCAGAAATGGCACTTTGTTTTTTTTTTCCCGGGAGTATGAATGAAAACATTAAATGTCAAAACGGGACTTCATACATTTATTATGTAATCGTGATCGCAAGATGAATCCATTTTGCCGCGTTTGGGTCAATTATCCATGATGGGGGTTCGTTCTATACGTCCAATCGCCCTTTAGTCCATAAAATAATACGTCTTGATATGTTCTCCATGTTTACATGAGATCTCGCCTGATAAGAATTACTTCAGCAAACTATGCAATCAGAGCAGCATTCATGTTGTAAAACTGTATGATTTTATATTAGATTATTATGAGCGAAGCGAGCCCATACCAAAGTCTATTATTATTATTTTTTTTATTTATTTATTTTTTTAAAATTTCTTTTCCCCTTAAATTGGGGCGTGGTTTTCTAACTTTAAAAATAGCATGTATTAATTCTGAAACTTGGGAAATAAAGCCCAAAGTGTCTTCTTTCAAGAGACACTACAACGGTGTCCATACTCCAAAGGGTAAATACGACCATTTAAGTTCAGGTGTGTCATTTTCATGGTTTGTGCTCGAAAAAGGGGGGCGCGCATCAACGGGTTAAACTGTGATGCCAAGCTCCCTAGGAATGCCCGCATCATGGGCTCTGTCTTTCCTAGTGAGTAGGGCATAGGGATGATAAATGGTATGGAAAGCGCCCATTACGTGATTTGGGCGAAGGCGACCAGCAGAACAGGTATATCTTACTGAATGGAGTAATGGGACCCCATACGATAGCACTGACTGTGCGTGATGATATGCCTGAAATTATCTCAGGCATGCGTGCTGGGTGAATGACAGGTGAATTAAATTTGATCAAGTTGCCCTCATGCGAAAGCGCGATTGCCTGCCGTTACTATGAGAGTGAATGCGCTGTTGATATGGAATACTGGCTTTGATATTGATGCGTCATGATGAACAGACAGCGTTGCAACTTTATAATGAACAGGCAGCATGGCAACGGAAGGCCTAGACCCATGACTAAATCAGCGCGCTCCTTCCGCGCCGGGTCGTTCAGTTCGATTGAGAGAGATCTCCTAGATGAATGAGATATGGGTGAAGATCCGGGTTTGCTGGTTGTTGATTGTTTACTCCCCATGGGTTTGATGTTGGCAGAAATTGAGGTGAAGTGATGACGTCGTTGGAAATGGAAGGCGTTTCCAGAGATGTTCTGTGCGCTGGTTCTCCTGTGGCCTGAGGGGTTGAGACGTGTCTATTTGCCGTGTTAGCGCACTGACAGCAATCGACAGCAATGTGATAGATTGTGAGCAGACTTATAAAGCAATGGCTTACCTGCGATTGGCTAGGAATTACCCAGCTAATAGTGTGATGATGTACAGCTGCTAGTCTTCCCGCTAGAACTACGCTGCGCTCACATTCACGGTGGCTTGCATGTTCACATGAAAACTTGCTTGTTCAGTGCTAAAAACAATGTAAGTTGGATTACAGTATTGACTACTTTATGATTATTAAAAAGATGGATTGCGATATTCATTAAAACGTATTTTCTGTTTTGCATAAGTAAATCATACTGGTCTGGAATGACATGAGTGTGAGAAAATCAACAGAATTTTCAGATTTGGGGTGAACAAGTACTTTAAGTTAGTTGCATCAGTACTTTTAGTTACTTATTCCCCATCACTGGTGCCTCTGTGTGTAAGAAAGGAAGAAAATGAAAAACAACAATGAGCTAGTCATCTGGGAGAAGCATTTCATAGTTGTTTAAAAAGGGAAAACGTCTCTGGAGGTTTGATGTGGGGAAGCCCTGTTGGTTAATTGAGAGAAGAAATGAAAAAACATCTTCAAATGTTAAACTGGAAAATCCATGACATCATTCCAAAAGAAAGACAGAGAGGGGGAGAGTGGAATGAGTAAGAGCAAAAACAGAGAAGGTTCAAAAATTGGGTCTGATTAGCAAAGATTTCCAGTGAGTCACACAGTGGGTTCCCTAAATGAAGGGAAACAGTTGTGCATGTTTGCTTGAGTCTCATTTTCACCCCTTTGTCTCCCCTACTTTGTTCCAGGGGCGACTCGGGTTTGTGTTTTAAGGTTCATTGTGGTGGCAATGTGAGCGCTGTGTGATCTCCTCTCACTCAGAGAAGTTTGTGTGTGTCTGACGGGAGCAGAGGTCATGCTAAGGTTCTGATGAAGTCAGAATATATTTATGCCTCAATGAACCAAAAAAGAAAGTAAAAAAAAAACAGCTGCATGTTTTTGATTTAGACTCAAGACATATAGATACAGGTATGACTGGCTCTCTCATTTTTAGTCGCTTGTGGAAGTCAGATTGTTATGATGTGAGTTTTTTTTTTTTTTTTTTTTATGGTGTCCCCAACATATACTTTAATAAAGCAATGAGCCACTTGAAGGTATGCATTTACAATGATTTTACTATAGTAAGAAGCATTTTCGGCCACAACACTTTTATAACCCTTCTGAAAAGACCAGTATGCTGGTCACTAACTTATATTATTTTATATGTTTTGAATGCTGGTGCCTCAGCATGGGATGCTGGTGTGCAGGTGTCTCCACTAGACTTCATCAGAAAAATTATGCCATTCAACCAGCTTCACCAGCTAGGATTTGCTGGTAAAATGCATGGCTTTGCTGGTCCACCAGCTCCACCATTACAAAACCAGCACTAACCAGCATAACCTGCCTTGACCAACATGTATATTGCATGCTGGTTAAGCTGATCTTTGTAGCAATGAAAAGACAACAATTTTCAAAACTTTGTATCTATTAATACCAATAATGAACAACCCCTTCATCAAGTAATAACTCCCTTCTGAAAAAATAATAATTAATTAAACCAGCCTAAAATGGTTTGCAGGTCTTAGCTGTTTTAAACTGGTCTTAATTATATAAATTATTTAAAACTAGTCTAAGCTGGTCTTCCAACCTGGCCAAGCTGGTGTTCTAGACATCATCTTTACTTTGTTCAGTCTTGAAGAATGGAAAAACCATACTGTCTGCCACATAAGCCGCATCAACGTACCCTGTGTTTGATACCTGTGCGTGTCCTACCCACGACGAGGCCTGGCGCTTCTCGTCCAGTATATGGCCGCCTTTACACTTTTTTACTTAAATAATAATTTTTTTTATTATTTAAATCTCCACTTTCGCATTCTTCTTCTTTTGTTTTTGGCAATTTGCATTCTTCGTGAATATCGCCACCTACTGGGCAGGGAAGAGAATTCTAGCAAAAAAGGACTTAAATATTGATCTGTTTCTCACCCACACTTATCATATCGCTTCTGAAGGTATGGATTTAACCATGGAATCTTGTGGATTACATTTATGCTTCCTTTATGTTCATTTTGAAACTTCAAAATGTTGGTACCCATTCACTTGCATTGTATGGACCTACAGAGGTGAAATATTATCTTCAAAATCTTTGATTGTGTTCAGAAGAAAGAAAGTCATTCACATTTGGGATGGCATGGTGGTGAGTAACTGATGAGAGAATTTTAATTTTTGGGTGAAGCATTCCTTTAATATGCACGGTTTTCCTGACCAACCACTGGGTGCCGTTATGATGACTTTGTTTTTTTACCGAACTGTTTTCTGGTTCTGGTCTCCATAAGAATTTTTTTTACAATGTAAAAAATATCGAAAAGAGTGATCAAAACATAGAAAAACAAATATTTTTGGAGTAAAAATTACACGTTGATGAAAACACTGGTGGATTCAGAATGTGCAGTCACAGGTATGAAGAAGAAGAAGAAGAAGAAGAAGAAGAAGAAGAAGAAGAAGAAGTTTTATTTATATAGCGCCTTTCCAAAGCTCAAGGTCGCTTTACATTGTACATTTAGACACCGGCACATACTGTAATGCACATAGGATACATATAGTAACATTATCCAAAATGTAAGTTAAAGAGATGTGTTTTTAACTGGGTCTTGAATGTAGTCACAGATGATGTATTACGTAGTGTAAGAGGTAGCGAATTCCATAATTGAGGAGCATTAATACTGAATGACCTTCCACCTACAGTGGATAACCGGAAACGAAGGATGGACAATAAACCAAGTTCAGCTGATCTGAGAGATCGTGTAGGGCGGTAAGGGTGGAGTAGGTCAGACAGATATTGTGGAGCAAGACCATTTAATGCTTTGAACGTTAGAAGCAATACCTTAAAGTGGATACGTGATGCCACAGGTAGCCAGTGGAGGTCATGAAGCAGAGGAGTAATATGAGCAGAACGGCTAGTGGAGGTGAGAACTCTTGCTGCAGAGTTTTGAACATACTGTAGTCTTGAAATAAGTTTTTTGGGAAGACCAAGAAATAAGGCATTGCAATAGTCCAGGCGTGATGTGATTAATGCATGAATTAAGGTTTCAGCATCAGCTAAAGTGAGAGACGATCGTAAACAAGCAATATTGCGAAGATGGAAAAAAGAGTTTTTAACAAGAGAAGAAATATGAGAGCCAGAAGATAGAGTCTGATCGAATAAGACACCAAGGTTACGAATCAATGACGAAGGCTTAACGTGGAGTCCATCAATATCAAAGGACTGGCCCATCCTTTCAACTGAGGCAATAGAGCCAATCACTAATATCTCGGTTTTCTTATCATTTAATTTGAGGAAATTCAGGAACATCCACTGCTTGATGTCCCTGATACAGGCAGTGAGTGAGTCAGGCAGAGATGGCCTATCGGAGCTGGTGGTAAGATAGATTTGAATGTCATCAGCATAGCAATATAATTTAAGTCCATGTCTGTGTATGATGTCACCAAGTGGATATATGTAGATGATGAAAAGTAGTGGGCCAAGGACCGAACCTTGAGGAACACCCTGTGTAAGTGAAGTAGTGGCAGATCTAAACCCTTGTATAGTGATATAATACTTTCTGTCGCTGATGTAAGAAATGAGCCAGGAAAGAGCAGAGCCCGTGATGCCAATATCAGAAAGCCTAGAGATCATTATTTCATGACAAACTCTGTCGAAAGCAGCGCTTAAATCAAGGAGCATCAAGATGTTTATCAGCCCTGAATCCATGGACAAAAGAATGTCGTTGACCACCCGAAGAAGAGCAGTTTCAGTACTATGTGATGGGCGAAATCCAGATTGAAAAGGTTCAAAAAGACCATTAGCATCCAAATGTGATCGCTATTGTGAAGCAACAACCCTTTCAAGGACTTTGCTCAAGAATGTTAAGTTGGATATTGGTCTGTAATTGTCCATATTTAGGTGGTCTAAGCCTGTTTTTTTAAGAATCGGGGTCACTGCAGCTATTTTTAATTCTGCTGGAACAACCCCAGACGCCAAACCAAAGTTTATCATATGTGTTATATAGGGTGCAACCTCAGGCACACACAGCTTAAGCAAAACAGTAGGTGTAGGATCAAGCCGGCAGGATGTGGAATTTCACTTCACAATTAGATCACTTATGGCAGCAGGAGTAGTTAGAGTGAAAGCAGAAAGAAAGTTTGTTGAGTGAACGGAACCAGCTAACCTTAACTGGACATTTGAGTCACTTGTGTGAGGAGTGTTTTTGGTAATGGATGCAGTGATTGACTTCAGTTTATCAGAGAAGAATTGAGAAAAGCTATTTACAAGCCCCACAGAGCCCGAAATAACATGTTGTGGTGGATTTGTGAGTTTGTTAATCATTGCAAATAGTGATCTGGTCCTGCATTTTTAATTTCTGAGATAGAGGTGAAATAAGAGGATCTTGCATCGTTAAGGGCTGTACGGTACTTAAGCAAGTGTTCTTTGAAAGCTAAAGAGTGCACGATAAGTCCAGTTTTCCTGTATAGTCTTTCTAGGCGGCGACCCTCAGTTTTTATAGTTCGTAGTTCAGGAGTGAACCAGGGTGAAGCACGAGTAGATGGAACCAGTCTAGTTTTAACAGGAGCATGCCTCTCAAGTATTTGAGACAAAGCATTGTTGTATATACAGCAGATTTCTGACGGACAGTTAGATAGTAGACATTCTGACAAGGTAGAATCCCTTATTGAAGCAGAGAAAGAAGATGGATTCACAGAGTTGATTTTACGATGTCAGTGTTTTCTTCATTGCTGATATAGATATTGGGAAACTACAACTGAGTTTATGGTCTGAGAAAGCAAAGTCAGAACCATTAACAAAGATATTATTTAAGCCAGATGTACATATGAGATCCAGTATATGACCCCTGGAGTGGGTAGCAAAATTTACATGTTGAGTTAGGTTGAAACAGTCCAGTACAGACATCAATTCATTGCATTGTGCAGTGTTTTCATGTATATTAAAATCACCAAGCAGAATAACAGATGAATAATTACCACAGACAAGCGTAAGTAACGCATTAATCTCAGAGAAAAAGTCAGAGGAGCATTTAGGAGGTCAGTAAATTAAGATTACAGCCAGTGGTGTTTGGCCAGTCATTTTCAGCGCTAGGTATTCAAATGCTGAAACATCATGAAACTCGATCCTGGAAGTTTTAGTAGTCTCACAGCAAACTACAGCCAGCCCTCCACCTCTACGATGAAGACGCGGTTGAGAGAAGTAGATGTACCCAGGTGGAGTTAAGAGGTTCAGGTTGTAAAGGTCATTAGGAACCTGCCAGGTTTCCGTCAACAGTAGCATGTCCAGGTTTGTATCAGTGATAATGTCATTCAACACTGATGCTTTATCAGTTAGAGAGCGTGTGTTCAACAGCGCACATCGCAGGTCTGGGGATGCGCGTCTGCGGGTTCCAAGGTCAGGATCAAAATGCAATGATCTTAGGTTTTCGAAGATAATGGATCGATTTTCCAGCTGTGTTGTATCCGACGCACGGGTGTTGGTACAGACAACCGGAATATTATTAAAAGACGAGTAGTGATAATTCCAAAGTTTTTTCCGCGACCGGTGTATGTAGCGCGGCCGGCGTAAAACTCCAAGTTGTTCACACCATTTGTAAGTGTCCGAAGCCAGACGGAACGATCCTTTATATGTTCTGAGATGGGCTGCAGAAAATTGTAAAGCCATCTCGGGGAAACGAATTTGATTAACGTCTTTCAAGAACAGCACAAACCAAAAAAGACCAAAAAACAAAGCCTGCAAGAGGATACGTGACGACATGACCAGTGATGTCCAACGCGATTTACACAACAAATTATCGGTTTAACTACGTTAGCCAGAACCGTATCAGACCCACAATCCACACAATCCACAGAAGGGAAGGCTACCCAACCATACCAAGCATTGACACCACAAAATGATAGAGAGAGGGGAGACTCACAGTATCAGATGTCGCGAGGGATATAGGATAGAAATGGAGAGGGCTCGTAGCCGATCAGTGTGACAGGATCACGGAAGCATCCAGGTCAGTTATCAAAAACTTTTGAGCGTATAAATAGTCCAGGGAGTAATCCAAGTGTTTCAATAGTGTGAAATAGTCCAGTGAATAATCCAAGAAGATCGATTCCAAGAAAAAACATATACAAAAAACAGACGTACAAAAGTAGACAAACAGGAACAAACAGGTACCAGCGTGAAGCGGCAGCACAAGCGCGCCTAGCGTTCTCACACCGGAAGTGACGGAATTGTCGACTCAGATACACACACCATTTATGTATGCATTTATTAGCATTGTACATTAGCTTTAAATGCAGCTCAGAATTCAGAGTCGGAGCTATCAACTTAATATAAGCAGTTATGAAACATAACAATTGATTTTAAACATTGTTACTATGTAAAGCTTGTAATGATGAAGAAATTTAGCAGAAATTGGATAGGAGGCGGTACACCAGACGGTTTGATTTTTGTGATCTTGCTAGTGCCCACTACAAAGAAAAAATCCTGAAGGATTTGAAAGTCCTTTAAAAAAATAAATAAAAATTGGGCAAAACTATATCACTTCCAAGAAACCCTACTCATCATCATCTCCCAATCTGTCTTTTCCAGACATGTTTTCCAACCCTTGACATCCACAGATACTGTATCCACCAACAGTAGCCATGCAGTAGATTGTGGGAAACCGCACAGTGAGTGCAGAGCCGTACAGGGAGTACAGAATGATATAGATAAGTTGTTGGTGTCTGGGGGAAAGGCACAGTGCACTTTTTGTTCCTGAAAAAGGGGTCTTGTTACCCCACAAATAAGGAAATACGGAGAATAAGAAACATATAGCACCAAGTATGTCAGACGACATGATTCAAATAGCACAGTAGTCAAAAAAAGACAGTAGTCATTTAAAACATAGTTATGAGAAATTTTGTAAACTAAATTTTTTTATTTTACTAATGACTTATTGGCAGTACTTTTGACATCCCTAAATGTTACTGCTTTTTTTGTGAACGATTCATCAGTGCATGCTATTCCAAAGGAAAAAAATAACCATAATCATCCATCAAAATATAATTAACCTCCTTGCATTTGTTATGTAGTCTACAAGTCATTTCTGCCTTTTTAAGTGTTGCAACAAAAAGCATGCAAAATCAAAGACATTATACAATATACTGTATCAGTAAATAATAATAATTAAAAAAAATAACATTCATTTCAACCACACTTTTCTGTGTGCTAATGAATTCTTAAGTTCACTAGCACCAGAGCTAACACCTAAAAAAGTAGGTGTACAACTCAGACTTTTCATTATCCAGTCAACCCCCCACAAATTAAAATCCCCTCATCACATTTTTTGCCCATAGAATATGCTGTTTCACTTTGAACAGCATCACTAAAAGCATGTACAACAATTCTTTCATCTGCTTTGCCATTATGTCTCGAGTGCTCAAACTTTTTAGCAGTCAAAAAAAGACACAATATAGCAAACATTTATAATAATAAACAACAATTTCAACTGCACTCTTCTGTGTGCTAATGTATTTTAAAGTTACTTGCACCAGTGCTAAAATGTGCTAAAATTCCTAAAAATGTAGGTTTACAACTTGATTCCACTGAAACTTGTAGTACCACATGTGACTGAATTGCGTCACATAACAGATGGAAAATTGGTTGCCAATGCTGTGCTGAAATTTACCCGAAACAATTCTGATTGGGTTTGGGACAGCCTCCAATATCCACTAATTTCCTACCAGGAATATACTCAAACTAAAAATTATCTTTCTATTTTGTTCATTATTTTTCCTGCTCATATAACTAGCACAAGAATTGTTTAGTTTTTTTCTTTAAGGTGCCTACTATAAATCTGACTAAATTTAGTGAACTTTAGACTCAAAACAAGAAAGAAAATCTGCCAATGGGGTAAGTAAAATAAACCTAATTTAAAGAGAAAACAAGTTTAAAAGTTCACTAAATTTAGTCAGATTTATCTTAAAACAAGACTTAATATCTTATCCCATTTTGCTTGACAAGTAAATAAATCATGTTTTAAGAAAGTTTAGATAATTTGACAGGAAAACAAAACAAAAATACTCTAGAAAATCATTTTTTGCAGTGAGTCTATGTTCAACCCTCTGAATGTTTGTGTTACATGCAATTTTCGTCTGTGTCAGCTAACTGGATGACCTGGTAAGGAAGGATTACTGCTTTTTGACAGCCCACATACCCTTGCAAAAATCGAGAGTTCATGGCAAATTTGCTGCAAACTTGCCGCAAATTCGTAGTTACTATTATAGTTATTATTTTGACATGCAAATGAGCTTTGAGGCAAACTTGCGGCTATTGTCCATTGCTGTCAAAGGTTTTCTGCATATTCACCTCTACCAGTGATGAGCTACAAACTTCTGGTAAACATGTGTGGCAATTCACAAGCTCATTTGCATGTAACAATAATAATGTGGCAAATTTGTGGCAAGTTTGCGGCTAGTTTGCCAGATCTCTAGATTTTTTGTTAGGGTATCTAATTATTTATGACGTGGCTTGTACAGTTTTATAAAGGCATTGACATATCTCTCTGGCATAGTAGCTAAACATCTAGGCTAGTATCTAAAAACTTGCTGTTTCAAGTTTTGCACAATCTGAGCTGGTGACTGAATTTGTCAGGTAAAACATGATCCTGGAATAGCATTTGTGTCAAAACATTGTCCTATCCCTAATTACAACTCTAACCCTAACCATTAAATGATGTGGCCTTCACGTGCTATTAGAATTGTCCTACTATCCTTTGTGGTTATGTCATATGTTTTGAGGAACTCTTATTTTGACCAAAAGCAAGTGAAATGGTGTCATAGTCAGACAAGGTTTTTCTGGTGAATATTAGTCAGAGGTTTTAATGAGTAAAACATACCTCCATTACCTAAAACTTTAACCTAAACCTAACCAATAGAATTGAAAATTGAAAATGAGCTGTAAACAAAACAGACTCCCCCACCTGTCACTCACTCAACGTTGTGTCGATGAGTTGACACTAGGGGTCGCTTCTTGGGAGCACAGACATCTCTGATCTTGAGAAAAGGCCAATGAAAATTGGCGTGTGGAATTTGCATGCCACTCCCCCGGACATACGGGTATAAAAGGAGTGACGCTGCAAGTGCACATCAGATATCTTCTTCAGAGCCGACCAGTCAATTTCACAGAGCTGAATTCCTCCTGCCGTCTCCATTCATGTCTCTAGGCTGTTGGATCCATGGCACTTTCCAGCGGTCTTACCCCTCACACACCACGGTTGTGCTGAGCGATACCCCATATATATTTATTTACGCAGGTATATATATATATATATATATATATATATATATATATATATATATATATATATATATACACTCACCTAAAGGATTATTAGGAACACCATACTAATACTGTGTTTGACCCACTTTCGCCTTCAGAACTGCCTTAATTCTACGTGGCATTGATTCAACAAGGTGCTGAATGCATTCTTTAGAAATGTTGGCCCATATTGATAGGATAGCATCTTGCAGTTGATGGAGATTTGTGGGATGCACATCCAGGGCACGAAGCTCCCGTTCCACCACATCCCAAAGATGCTCTATTGGGTTGAGATCTGTGTGACTGTGGGGGCCATTTTAGTACAGTGAACTCATTGTCATGTTCAAGAAACCAATTTGAAATGATTCGAGCTTTGTGACATGGTGCATTATCCTGCTGGAAGTAGCCATCAGAGGATGGGTACATGGTGGCCATAAAGGGATGGACATGGTCAGAAACAATGCTCAGGTAGGCCGTGGCATTTAAACGATGCCCAATTGGCACTAAGGGGCCTAAAGTGTGCCAAGAAAACATCCCCCACACCATTACACCACCACCACCAGCCTGCACAGTGGTAACAAGGCATGATGGATCCATGTTCTCATTCTGTTTACGCCAAATTCTGACTCTACCATCTGAATGTCTCAACAGAAATCGAGACTCATCAGACCAGGCAACATTTTTCCAGTCTTCAAATGTCCAATTTTGGTGAGCTCTTGCAAATTGTAGCCTCTTTTTCCTATTTGTAGTGGAGATGAGTGGTACCCGGTGGGGTCTTCTGCTGTTGTAGCCTATCCGCCTCAAGGTTGTGTGTGTTGTGGCTTCACAAATGCTTTGCTGCATCCCTCGGTTGAAATGAGTGGTTATTTCAGTCAAAGTTGCTCTTCTATCAGCTTGAATCAGTCGGCCCATTCTCCTCTGACCTCTAGCATCAACAAGGCATTTTCGCCCACAGGACTGCCACATACTGGATGTTTTTCCCTTTTCACTCCATTCTTTGTAAACCCTAGAAATGGTTGTGCGTGAAAATCCCAGTAACTGAGCCAACAACCATGCCATGCTCAAAATTGCTTAAATCACCTTTCTTTCCCATTCTGACATTCAGTTTGGAGTTCAGGAGATTGTCTTGACCAGGACCACACCCCTAAATGCATTGAAGCAACTGCCATCACACCATCACACTCGATCACACCATACTTCTGGAAAGGCTGGAAAACTGGGTGGGGCTTTCTGGGATGGTCCTAAAATGGTTCAGGTCATACTTAGAAGGGAGAGGTTATTATGTGAGTATAGGAGACCATAAGTCTGAGTGGACGCCCATGACATGCGGAGTCCCTCAAGGCTCAATTCTTGCTCCACTCCTGTTCAACCTGTATATGCTCCCAATTAGCCAAATAATGAGAAAGAACCAAATGGCTTACCACAGCTATGCAGATGACACACAGATCTACTTAGCCCTATCACCTAACGATTACAGCCCCATTGACTCCCTGTGCCAATGTATTGATGAAGTAAACAGTTGGATGTGCCAAAACTTTCTTCAGTTAAACAAAGACAAAACTAAAATCATTGCGTTTGGAAACAAAGATGAAGTTCTCAAGGTGAATGCATACCTTGACGCTAGGGGTCAAACAACTAAAAATCAAGTCAGGAATCTTGGTGTGTCTCTAGAGTCAGACCTTAGTTTCAGTAGTCATGTCAAAGCAATAACTAAATCAGCATATTATCATCTGAAAAATATTGCAAGAATTAGATGCTTTGTTTCCAGTCAAGACCTAGAGAAACTTGTGCATGCTTTTCATCACCAGCAGGGTGGATTATTGTAATGGACTCCTCACGGGCCTTCCCAAGAAGACCATAAGACAGTTGCAGCTCATACAGAACGCTGCTGCCAGAATTCTGAGCAAAACCAGAAAATATGAACATATCACACCAGTCCTCAGGTCTTTACACTGGCTCCCAGTTTCATTTAGGATTGATTTTAAAGTATTATTACTGGTATATAAATCACTCAATGGGCTAGGACCTCAATATATTGCAGACATGCTCACTGAATATAAACCCAACAGATCACTCAGATCATTAGAATCACATCAGCTAGAAATACCAAGGGTTCACTCTAAGCAAGGAGAGTCTGCTTTTAGCTATTATGCCAGCCGCAGCTGGAACCAGGTTCCAGAAGAGATCAGATGTGCTCCTACAGTAGTCACATTCAAATCCAGACTCAAAACACATCTGTTTAGCTGTGCATTTACTGAATGAGCACTGTGCCACCGTGTGTCCGACTGTTTGTACTGTGTTTTATTAGATTTTTTTTTTTTTTTTTTTATTCTAAACTGTTTTAATTATTCTTGTTTTTTTTCTTTATAATTTCTACTATGTAAAGCACTTTGAATTACCATTGTGTATGAAATGTGCTATATAAATAAACTTGCCTTGCCTTGCCTTGCCATGTGATTGGTTGATTAGATAATTGCATTAATGAGAAATTTAACAGGTGTTCCTAATAATCCTTTAGGTGAGTGTATATATAACACATAAAAGAGTTTAATTTTCTCTAAAAGAGTGGCACTAGGGGAGAACTCAGGGGAGAACTCAGTGATTCCCCAGGTGGACCAAGCGGTTGTGGTTCACTTGAGCCCGCAAAGTGCTGCCACCTGGTGGAACCATCTGAGGCTCCCGTCCAGGGCATGTAGGCTGATGTCGTCTCTGACGGCTAAGGCCTACGGCGCCGCTGGAACGCCGCCTCCACCTTGCATGACACGTGGTTACGACAGATGTCTCTCAGCACTGTGTGCAATGGGCACTCAGTCGCCGGTCCTTGGACCGGCTGCAACTGCATTGGCACATCAACTGCCTCAAGTTGCTGCTGGTACTACTTGCCCTGAGGAGACTATTGCTGATTGCTGTTGATCCGGGGCAAGTACGTGTTGGACCCCTAGTGTCAACTCATCGACACAACGTCGAGTGAGTGACAGATCGTCTCGGTTACTGATGTAACCTCTGTTCCCTGATGAAGGGAACGAGACATGTGTCCCTCCTGCCACAACACTGAACCAACCGCTGAAATGGCCGGGTCTTTTGCTCGGCACCTCAGTGCGATACCTGATGTGCACTTGCAGCATCACTCCTTTTATACCCGTATGTCCGGGGGAGTGGCATGCAAATTCCACACGTCAATTTTCATTGGCCTTTTCTCAAGGTCAGAGATATCTGGGCTCCCAAGCAGCGACCCCTAGTGTCAACTCATCGACACAATGTCTCATTCCCTCCATCAGGGAACAGAGGTTACATCAGTAACCAAGACGATTTATCCATCATTTGTTGCTATTTGTCTTATGTCCTATGCAGGTTCGCAGGACAAAACAGACATCCTTACCCTAAACCAACACCTAAACTTATCCGAATAGTGTTCTTAAATCAAATGAGACATGAAAAGCACATTTTCTGAAGTAACCAAATAATTTAATGTTGCTTCTATGATACTTTTATTTCACACACCAGCTTGCATTCTTGACTAATCTCGAACCGTGGTCTTTCGAGTCTAAAGTTCAACACTCTCTCAGGTGAGCTACCATGTAAGTTAATCATGTTGGAATAAGTCTTTTGGCAAAAAATGTAGGTGGGTGTGTAATACAAGCATTGATTCATTTTTTTTAAATGATATGTTAGAGTAAAAATGTATCAATATCCTAACATAGTAGTGTGTGAGTAACAGAGCAAAAATTAATTGCTTAAAAAGTCATAATCAGCCTTTTTGTGTGATTTGTGTGAATAAACATAAATAAATAAAATGCATAGTTGTTATAGTGCCCTAGTGTTAATTTCACCAAGAAATTGCAGAAAAATTTAGAATTCGGAATGTAAAAGTCTGTTTACCAAAATTAAGTTAGAGTAACAATCATTCTACAAGACTAGGTTGGTTTACGGCTCTCATCCACACTGGTCTTTAATACCGCATTCTTTGGAAAATCATAATGTTAGGAAACTGGAGATGTTTCAAATTAAAACAGATTAGTGTTGACATTGCCTTAGATATACAGTAGATACGAATGTCATTGAAGTCTCAACCCTAACCCTAACCATAATATCCAGTTGTTTGATTGGAATATTGTGCCAGAGCCAACAAAATTTAACTTAGAACCATGTCCTACTTGGTGAAATCCCAGTTACCAACTGTAATAGGTATATGTGGCAGGGTGGAGGGCGGGGCTGTCGTCCGTTAGAAGGTGGAGGAGTGGCCGAGGAACAAGCTAGGCGTATCGGAGAACTGGCGAGTAGGTTATTTTTTTTATCTCTCTCTCCTCTCTCTCTCTCACTGCCGCTCTGTGTTGGCCTTTTCCCTCTCTTTTAAACTGTCATATTTTAATTATTTCTGTTTCCTTCCCCTTGTCCAAGTAGATGGGGATGACCTGCCGTCAGGGAAAGTGTGTGTGTGGGTGGGGGGGGGGTGTACAAAGAACGAGGGAGGAATGTGTCAGGGCGGAGGGTGGGGCCGGGTTGTGATGATACACACCCGGTCCCGTATCAGGCTAATCAAGGGATAAAGGCCGATGGCAGACGGTGGAGCAAGGAAAGAGATCATTTACATACATGTCCATCATGTGTGTGTTTTGTCTTTTAAGTTTATCATTACAATATTATTTATATTGTGAAGCAGGTTCTCGCCTCCTCCTTTCCCTTGAACTACGTTACAGTATACTGTAATATGCTTTGGGTAAAAGCATCTGTTGAATGATTGCTTTTGTGGTGGGGCTGTGGAGGATAAAGATAACACTAATACTACAAAATGAGCAAGACTATGGCACCCCATTTCTGTGAAAAGGGAAATTACTACTTAAAATAGGGCACACAGATTTGTTACCACAGAAGGCAGGAGACGACATGGGTATCAATACAAAAATACTTTTATTTCACAGACAATACATATATAAAACTGTTAAAATGACAGTGGAGCAAACATTAATTTAGACCCTCTACAATGCAGCTCAATGCAACAACAAAATAGAATACCAACACAAAACAGAGAAGACATATGAGCTGAGGCTTAGGGTGGCCAGCTGAGAAGTGAGTATCCTAAAACCACACCACTCACCCAATTACACTTCACACAATAACTCTCACACACATACTATGTGAGGGAAAAGTGGTTGTCAATGGCAAAACACTCTGTGAGAGAAACACCACCAATGGGCAAGGACAGCTAGCCTCCCCACCCCGGGGCCTTCAGCTCCTGAAATAAACAAAAACATTGCAGTTAGCCACCAGACAGACATTCATCTACACAGATTTTAGTAGAACTCAAGATAGGATAAGAACAAAAACATCACACACTACAAATGAAAAACCATTATTATTTGGGCTTCATCCAAATTAAACCAATATGATGAAAACAAACTCACATTTATACAGCAAATGAACCCAAAGAAAATTAACATATTTGAGCCAGGCCTCCACCAGATTCTCAGATCAAAACATTAAACAAAACAGAAATAAACAAAAGGCACACTTGGTGTTCTTAGGTGTGGCTAACCAAAACTTCCCACTCTGTGCCTCAAGGAGAAAACACACACAAACAACAAACAGCTGGTGGTAATAAAACACAGTGGGTTAACATGCACAGGTAATTGTACGTTTCACAAATTAAGGTTCTGAAACAAGAGCCACTCTTCCACTCAGCATTAGCATTAGCGTGAAAGAAAGGACCCCAAATAATAATAAACCAAAAGGAGCAACAGCAGAACAAAACAGTGCTGCCTCATGGCGTTGTCTGAGGAGCACTTGCCCCACGGCCCCAAAGATGAAACGCACTCAAATGAGCAGATTGACCCACTAAAATGAACAAAACAATGAATTAATAATCAAAAACTTAACACCCACAATGCTGAAAGAATGAAATATACCTACCCAACCCATAGATCATATTGTTACTTACATTGTGTCCATGACAGCCAAACCGCGAGTATTTGAGTAATACACATAAACTACAATATATTTTGAAAGCATAAATTACCAGGGACCACACTAAAACAAAACATTAGCCAGTTGGAAATCGACCTACCTTGGTGTAATGGACAGTCTGCACTCAACTATAAAATGGCAAAAATATGACACTAACCTGGCTACAATAAACACACACTTTAACAGTGCATATTCATCAGCAACAACATTAGACAAATGCTAGGTACATACCTCCCGCAGAACCGTGCACATGTAGCCCTAGCTGTTGCATCGTCGCCCCAATGATGGACCAACTCCAACCAATAAACATCTTAGATACAGGGCCTAAACAGGGCAGAAACAGCTTTAGACACAGTACCCACTGTAGCATCAACACTTCTGCTGCCTGTGGGAGGTGATGGCGATTAGAATGCTGACCGGCGTTAGCTCGCCCGGTCCATCGCAAGGCAATTACACAAGTATTGGGCGGATCTTTCGATAAGGGGTCTATCACCAACAATGAATTTGTAGGTACCACACTGGATTGGCCAGAGGCCGCTAGGGCTTTCAGCTCAGTATCCTCAGTTAAACCCTGAGGAGCAAGGGGACATGAGCCCATAGGGTTCCTTAAGGCCCGCCCAACACCTGCCTGTGGGGTTTCAGGAACCAGCACCCACAAATTAGCATCCTCAAGTGGATATCTCTCCGAAGGTGGTGCCTCGACCACCAAAGGACCAACTCAGGGAGTAACAGCAGGGGAATATCTTTGTATACCAGTCATCAACAAAGAGCGTTGGACATGTTTCACCCTAATCCAATCATCCACTGGCACGATTGTATACACAAACCCTCCTGCCTTCTGGGCTCCACAAGTCCTGGATCTTATGGCAACCTCTCCCACTATATTCATGGAGGTAGACCAGCTGATCCTCCCCCAGTGGTGAATGTGCAGGTTGTGCTGTCCCTTGCGACAATCTGCCGCAGCCTTCAAATGCTCTCGGGCCCCATCAAAGGCCACCTGCAACCTAATTTGGTGCTCCAAAACCCACTCATTCACGCTGCCAGCCCCCATCTCCTGTCCTCTACCTAATAGAAAATAAACAGGGAGGCATGGCTCTTGGCCAAACATCAAGAAATAGGGAGATTCACCAGTTGCTTGATGAGGGGTAGTATTGTAACAAAAAAAACACCTGAGGAAGAGCAGGGACTCAATCTGCCTTTCAGGAGAGAAGCAGGGTGTGCAGGAGATCATGCAGAGTCCTGTCAAAACATTCACACTGCCTATTCCCTGCAGGATGTTATTAGGCGATGTGGGATTTTTCAGTTTGATAAAGGCCACAGAGCTGCTGGATCAGTGAGGACTCAAAGCTGTGGCCCTGGTCAGAACAAATGCAACCAGGGACCCCAAACTTGTAAAACCACTCCACCACCAAAGTCTGAGCCACCATCTCAGCACCCTGGTCCCATGTAGGGACTGCAAGAGTGTATTTAGTGAAGACATCAGTCATCACCAAAACATTTTCCACTGCCGAGCCGGATGGCTCCAGTGGGGTGAAATCAATGGCCAAGATCTCATTTGACCTAGAGGCCAACAAATGACCCATAAAAATGCAGGCAACAGGCTGCGTAACCTTTCACACTCCAGACACCACTAGGCTACATCAGAAGTCAGGCCTAGCCAGTAGCAACGCTGCCGCACCAGCTCAGTGCTCCGTTCAACCCCCTGGTGCCCATGTCCCTGGTGCACTTGTGTCAAGACCTTTCTATGCAAGACAGCTGGAAGAACTAACTGGAAGATCTCCTCACCCCCATCGAAACACACAGCGATGCAAAACCCCTTCCTTCTTTTTCCATCAACCGATCCCATTGGTGCAGCAGTACCAGGACAGCCTTGGACAACTGTCGGTGCTCCTCAAATTTGGGGAGTGTTCCCCGTCTCCAGAACACTATAATCTCCCCAATCAGGAAAGTGCATCTGCATTCTGGTTACTCCTCCCCGACTGATACTGGATCTCAAAATCGAAAGTCGCAAGCTGAGCAGCCCAGTGCTGCTCGGTAGCCCCGAACTTTGCAGTAGTCAGATGGCTGAAAGGGTTATTATCTGTGAACACAATACACTTGTGTTCTAACAAGTACTCCCTGAATTCCTCAGTCAAGGCCCACTTGAGCGCAAAAACTCCAACTTCATGGAGTTATAGATGGACATTTTGCACTCAATGGGGCTCAGACTATGACTAGCATAAGCGATCGGCTGCACCATACCTCCTTGTTCCTGGTAGAGAACAGCCACTAACCCACCATGGCTGGCATCCACCTCCAGTATAAAAGTCAGGGAGAAGTCAGCAGAGGTGAGTACTGGGGCGGTGGTCAGCCTACTCTTCAGTTCATCAAAACTCTGAGCTCTGCTCAGTCCAGGCACTAGAGAAACCCTGTCCTGCTCATGTCCTAGGCTTAGCAGCTGCCCACTCAGTAACCATTTTATGCAGGGGGACCCCTCTACAAAGTAGTTATAGTAGCTTGCAAAGCCTATAAATGAATGCAGCTCTGACATACTAGTGGGGTGTGGCCATTGACCTAAAGCCTCAATTTTACCTGGGTTGGTTGACACTCCCTGTGCTGATATGACGTGTCCCTGATACCTTACCTCACGTTGGAAAAATGCACACTAGCCCAATTTAGCCTACAGGCCCTCACGTTCCAAACGACTTAGAACCACCTCTATTTGTTCTAATTGCTGTGGCACTGAGGCAGAGAACACTATGATGTCATCAAGATACAGCAGCAAAGACCTACAATGCTGGTTCCCAAACAACTGTTCCATTAAATGCTGGAAGGTGCTTGGGGTATTGCAAAGCCAAAAGGGCATACGATTCCACTCAAACAACCCAAAAGGGGTTCAGAATGCAGTCTTAGGCCTGCCTCTCTCAGTGACAGAGACCTGATTGTATCCACTAGCCAAGTCCATAGTGGAGAACCAGCAGGCCCCCATCAAGTAGTCCAACGATTCCTCAGTGCTTGGCAGAGGGAAGGTATAATTTCTAGTCTTTAAATTTAACTGACGGTAGTTAACACACATGCCCAGACTACCATCTTTCAACAATCGGGGAAGCATACGGGCTACAACTCTGCCTAATAACTCTGGCCTCCAACAGTTGATTGATGTGGGACTTCACCACCTCATTTTCTGACAGAGGTATCTGCCTGTACCATTGCCAGACAGGAACAGTGTCTAACAGGGAAATGTCATGGGAGATCAAGCCTGTACATCCCAAATTACCTTTGAGCTAATTGAGCTTTTGACCTGAGTACACAAGCCACCAGGTGGATCCTGTACAACAAGAACCCCACATTCTGAACTAATCGACCGCACAGTATGATGCTCAGTTCCATATAACCAATGTAGGGGACTGAAAGACCATTAGTAGCTTGAAGCTGCAACCACTGGCACGATTTATGTCGATCCTGATCCCATGGTTAAAAATATTTTAGAAAACAACTCTCTGTGATTGTAGTCACCATGGAGTCAGTATCCACCAAACGGCACTCGAACTCCGCCAATTAAAACGACATTGTGCAGGCACGACGAAATAATATGTGACATACTTGAAATGCTTGAGCCAGTTACCTTCCCACACATGCTGTGGCCCTGCAACATGGTGGGGACTAGTGGGGACTAGTTTCCCGATGGGCCAGGCTGCATACTTCCCGCTAATGACGGGACAGCAAGTGAGGGGAACTGAGGACAAGGGGGAACACGTTCTCCATCGCTCTCTCTTGCAAATGACCAGGCTTTTGACATCTTATACATATAACAGGTCCATTTTGAGGAGTCTGACTCCACAACTGTGGAACCGGGCAAAACTTTGTGTGAGCTTATTTAACTGCTCTTGCTGAGATTTAAGCATTTCCCTTAACTCTCTCAACTCAGAATTGCATGGCGAACTACCAGCACCTACACCTGGATCCCCTTGCACCCCGTACTGAATCCCATAAGCCAATGGAACAGAATGACTTTGGCCCCTTGCACTTCCCGGCATATCCTCCCTCTCCCATCTAAGGGCTTCGATATGAACCTCTAACTGCCTTAACATAGGCTGATGACAAATCAATTGTTTTAATTCTCGACGGAGGGTGCTATCAGAGACATGCTCAACGAATTGGTCCCGGAGTAAAACCAGAAAGGTGAAAAGGTGATCGCCGCTTCACTTGCTCCATGAGACCCATCAGGACAAGAGAGAACTCCAACAAGGTCTCCCCCTCGCGTTGCTTCCTATAGAAAAAGGCCTCCTGCAGTGAAACATATGACTGAGCAACCATATAATTCCCACAGCGCAGATATAATTTTGTTTTGGTCTTTCCACTCTACCTCTGGGCGATACTTAACATCACTGGACTTCCTGTTCCTGTTGCTGACGGCACTCTGTATGAGTGTTTGTAGCCTGCTTAGCATTGGTTATTCTTATTCTCACAAGTTCGTCTTTTTAACCTTTGTCATTTTACCGCGAGTTTTGGGTTTTTCTGCTTCTCTACTGTTTCATCTGTGTGTATTTTACCTGTTGCTGCTGGTGCCTAGCTTGAGTCTGTGTTTGAAGCCTGCTAGCTTTCTAAGCATAGCTTATATATATATACACTCACCTAAAGGATTATTAGGAACACCATACTAATACTTTGTTTGACCCCCTTTCGTCTTCAGAACTGCCTTAATTCTATGTGGCATTGATTCAACAAGGTGCTGAAAGCATTCTTTAGAAATGTTGGCCCATATTGATAGGATAGCATCTTGCAGTTGATGAGATTTGTGGGATGCACATCCAGGGCACGAAGCTCCCGTTCCACCACATCCCAAAGATGCTCTATTGGGTTGAGATCTGGTGACTGTGGGGGCCATTTTAGTACAGTGAACTCATTGTCATGTTCAAGAAACCAATTTGAAATGATTCGAGCTTTGTGGCATGGTGCATTATCCTGCTGGAAGTAGCATCAGAGGATGGGTACATGGTGGCCATAAAGGGATGGACATGGTCAGAAACAATGCTCAGGTAGGCCGTGGCATTTAAACAATGCCCAGTTGGCACTAAGGGGCCTAAAGTGTGCCAAGAAAACATCCCCCACACCATTACACCACCACCACCAGCCTGCACAGTGGTAACAAGGCATGATGGATCCATGTTCTCATTCTGTTTACGCCAAATTCTGACTCTACTATCTGAATCAACAGAAATCGAGACTCATCAGACCAGGCAACATTTTTCCAGTCTTCAACTGTCCAATTTTGGTGAGCTCTTGCAAATTGTAGCCTCTTTTTCCTATTTGTAGTGGAGATGAGTGGTACCCGGTGGGGTCTTCTGCTGTTGTAGCCAATCCGCCTCAAGGTTGTGCGTGTTGTGGCTTCACAAATGCTTTGCTGCATACCTTGGTTGTAACGAGTGGTTATTTCAGTCAAAGTTGATCTTCTATCAGCTTGAATCAGTCGGCACATTTTCCTCTGACCTCTAGCATCAACAAGGCATTTTCGCCCACAGGACTGCCGCATACTGGATGTTTTTCCCTTTTCACACCATTCTTTGTAATCCCTAGAAATGGTTGTGCGTGAAAATCCCAGTAACTGAGCAGATTGTGAAATACTCAGACCGGCCCGTCTGGCACCAACAACCATGCCACGCTCAAAATTGCTTAAATCACCTTTCTTTCCCATTCTGACATTCAGTTTGGAGTTCAGGAGATTGTCTTGACCAGGACCACACCCCTAAATGCATTGAAGCAACTGCCATGTGATTGGTTGATTAGATAATTGCATTAATGAGAAATTGAACAGGTGTTCCTAATAATCCTTTAGGTGAGTGTGTGTATATATATCAGATATATATATATATATATATATATATATATATATATATGTTTTCAGCCTTTAATCCTTAACATCTGCCATTTTTCTGGGGGCATCAGTTTTCCCCCCACATTATTCTCTTATCACGATTTAACTGCTTGCATTTTCCACGAGCATCCACTTTCTATTTTTATTGCGATTAAACTGCATGCATATTACAGTGCGTACCCATTTTTATCCTCTGTGTTACATGGATTATTGCATCGATCTCAAACAACAACAAACAATTGCGTGAGGGATTCACATCAATCCCAAATCACCACCGCTCAGGAACAACCAACAACAACAAACAACAGTAAGTCATGGCATCCGCTCATGTTATTTCTTCATGCATTGCATGTCACATGTTTACAATAGCCTCTTCCGTCAGCAGTGTGATGGAATGTAGTTGCGATAAATGTAAGGAATTAGTCAGGCGACAGAGAAAGTTAATGAGTAAGAGACACAAATCCGAACACTAGTGGAGGTCAGTGAGAGAGAGAAGCCAGTAGATACTGTTTCGGATGCGGGCAGTACAGAGAGTAACACAAACACTTTGGTTCCGGCTGTAGAGCCCCCTCAGCGTGGCATTTGGGTGACGTCTCGGCAGCATACTCGCTCAGCAAAGCGACACCACTCTCCCGTTCCTGTTAGGATTTCCAATCGATTCTCCTCACTCGGTGATGAGAATTATGTTGAAAGAGCCTTTGTTATTGATGAATATAGTCATCAGACCAGGCAACATTTTTCCAGTCTTCAACTGTCCAATTTTGGTTAGCTCTTGCAAATTGTAGCCTCTTTTTCCTATTTGTAGTGGAGATGAGTGGTACCCGGTGGGGTCTTCTGCTGTTAGTCAGTAAGGAATGTGGAAATAGAGACTCCAGCCACTATTGTTAAATGCATTTTGGGATCCAGAACGTCTGAATTAAAATACAATTTACAAGTGCTGGCTAATGCTAAACGTAGATATTCTAAAATGTTTATTCATGTCAGAAATAATGATGTCCGGCATCGCCAGTCGGAAATCACTAGAGATGATGTTAAAGAGGTGTGTGAAATTGCAAAAACGATGTCAGACACTGTAATATGCTCTAGCCCCCTCCATGCTTGTGATGGTGATGAGGTTTATAGTAGATTAGTGACACTGAATGGATGAATGTCTGATTGGTGTGTGGAGAATAGAATAGGATATATAGACAATTGGAAGAGTTTTGGGGGTAGACCTGACCTGCTAAAGTGAGACGGACTCCATCCCTCCAGGGATGGTGCCGCTCTACTCTCTAGTAATTTTGCTCATAGTCTTAATAATGATACTATTTGACTAACTGGGGCCCAGGTCAGGAAACAGACAAACTGGTTAATCCAAACATCTGCTAGCTCCCTTCAGACGTCACACAGGTCACATAAACTACAACACATTAAAACTGTATCACCTAGATATTATATAGAGACTGTGTCTGTTCCCTGAACTACCAAACACAAAACCTTCACTAAATAATTTAGAATTTTTTTTATTAAGGTCAAACTTGAACAAAACAAAAAAAATTAAAGATAATATCATATAAAGATAGGTCTACTAAACATTAGATCTCTTTCTACCAAAGCACTAATTGTAAATTAAATGATTACAGATCATTGTTTGGATGTGCTCTGTTTGACTGAAATCTGGCTTAAACTGGATGAATATATTAGTTTAAATGAATCTACTCCCCCAGGTTATTGTTATAAACATGAGTGTTGCTACAATTTACAGTGAAGTTTTTGGTGTTACTCAGAGGACAGGAAATAAATGTAAGTCTTTTGAACTAATAATGCTTAATGTGACTCCGTCAGATATAAATAAAAAACAAAGATTTTACCCTTGCTACAGTATATAGATCACCCAGGCCTTATTCTGATTTCCTTGGTGAATTTTCAATTTTTTTTATTAGATTTTTTTAGTTACTGTAGACAGAGCTTTAATTGTTGGTGACTTCAACATTCACATAGAAAATAAAAATGACACATTGGGATTATCATTTATCGATATTCTCAACTCTCTTAGAGTCAGACAAAATGTAACAGGACCAACTCATCGCCATAATCATATGCTAGATTTATTTCTGTCATTTGTGATGTTGATAATATAGAAATTCTGCCACAGAGTGATGACATCTCGGCTCATTACCTCGTATCTTGTATGCTGTGATCAACTAACATTTCTCAATCTACACCATACTATCATTCAGGTAGAACTATTCTTTCGACCACTAAAGATTGCTTCACTAATAATCATCCAGATCTATCTTATACACTCAGTAAACCCCAAAGCCTAGAAGAACTTGATGAAATAACAGAAAATATTAACACAGTCATTTCTAGCACTCTTGATAGTGTCGTCCCCCTTCGATTAAAGAAAATTAAAGAAAAAAAGCCCTGCACCATGAAAGTAGAAAGCAGAGAGAAAATGGAGCGAGAATGGAAGAATACAAAATTAGAGGTATTTCGTGGTGCATGGAATGATAGTTTCTGCAGCTACAGACAAGCACTAAAAGCTGCCAGGTCAGCATACTTGAGCAAACTCTCAGAGAATAACCTCAACAATCCTAGGTGTTTATTCAGTACTGTGGCTAAATTGGTTAGGAATAAAGCCTCACCAGAACCAGATATTCACAGCAAAAGAGTAATGACTTTATGAATTTCTTTACTGATAAAATTTAAATAATCAGAAATAAAATGGAATTATGCAATCATCTGTCATAGCACCTCAGAAAACTGTCTCATAATTTTCCTCACGTGCAACTTCAATCCTTCGCTATCATAGTTCATGAAGAGCTTACAAAACTTAGCAAAATATCAAAAGCCACAACATGTTTATTAGATCCAATACCAACAAAGCTCTTAAAAGAGGTATTCCCTGTACTCTTAGAAGCTCTTCTTAATATTATTAACTCCTCGCTATCCTCAGGACATGTCCCAAGAAACTTTAAAATGGCAGTTATCAAACCACTTATTAAGAAGCCACAAGTTGATCCTGTAGAACTGGATAGTTATAGAACGATTTCAAATCTCCTGTTTATGTCGAAAATACTAGAAAAGGTAGTATCCTCCCAAATTTGTTAATTTATACAGAGAAATAGTATATATGAACAATTTTAGAGTGTCTTCACACTTGTAGTTTGGTTCTCTTAGTCCGGACCAAAAATGAAAATGATACATTTAGTCCTGGTTCGTTTAGCGTTCACACTGGTATTTTTAACACCAAACCTAATAATACAAAACCAAAGGCATCAGAGAAAAGTCACAACCTGATTTGACAGCTTTTATGACGTATATTTTTTGACGGAGCTTACTGAACATCCAAAACAATGCTGGCGAATTGCGCTTGTTGTATGTATATATGGTGATATTTTTACCAGCTGAGAACAAACAAAGAGTTAATAAAATGTGTAAAGGAGTCAAAACAACAGCAGGAATTCCTCCGTTGTACACACAAATGAAGATATGCTGAAAGGACAGCTGACGGGGGGTTCGGATGCCAGTACCGAACTGTAATGGGAACCATAGCTCCTATGATGAGAAGAACCAAGTATGCTTGAGGTCAGTATTAGGAAAATTAATTCCTGTTTTTGGTCCGTTTAGACATCTTTGGTCCATGTTACATTGAAATATCAATCGATTTGTACCAGAGTTCATTTGGAAGCGGACCGAGACCCACTTTTCAGGCGGTCTCGGTTCGCTTGTTAAGTGCGCACCAAGGTCGGGGTGATAGCGTTCACACTTGTTCAGATGAACCGCACAAAAAGAGCAATCGCACCAGAGTTAGTTTTAATCGAACCAAAGCTGTCAAGTGTAAACACACCCTTAGTCAGGATTTAGGCCTCATCATAGTACAGAGACTGCACTTATTAGAGTTACAAATGACTTGCTCTTATCATCTGATCGTGGCTGCATTTCAATTATAGTGCTCTTAGTGCTGCATTCGACACAAAATATCACAACATTCTCCTATTTAACACTTTGCCTATTTAAATGAGGAACTGTCAAACCAAACAAAAGTAAAGTATGGAGTGCCACAGGGATAAATGTCCATGGAAAAATGTCATGTTTAGTATGTAAGCCTTTGCTGGTGTATGAAAAGAAATCTGGTGAAAATGAATATCATGTCTCTTGTACCATTCTCAAGATATAAAAGCTCATGTTTAAATATGCACTATTTTTGAAGAGTCTGAAACAAAGGACCATAACTCAATTGTTGGAAAAGACAGCCCAGTTGACCATGTGACTCTAAAAAGTCACATCTGATTGGCGCAGGACACCTTTGGGGGATGCGGCCAATTTCAGTTCAAATAGTTCCAAACAGGAAGAACACGCTCTCTCCCCTTTTCACTCTTCTTTTCTTGCCTCTGGCATCTCATCTCTGCATCCTCTTGAGACTCTTCACTCCTCTGCTTGCACGTGCCATGTGAGGTCCAAGGGAGCTCGGGTCTCGATGTCCAGAGAAAGCTCATTACTCTCTATGGTTCACAAACCCATGAGAAGGCCTCCCTTCACAGATAACCTCACCATTCATACAGAAGTTAAAACATCGCCGGAACGAACTTTTGACTAAGAACCAAGCCACACAAAGAACGCAAGGAAACACCACAAAGAAAAGAAAGTACATCTCCAATATTGTGCTCAAAATGCTGGTGTATTAATTCAGTAATTTGGGTAATCCGATAGCAAATCGATGTAGAAGGATAAATGGTTCTTAAGGTATTGTCAACAGACTCCGTAAAGTTCATCTTCACTTTACTGATCAGTTATTTCACATTCTGTCACTTTACACCAACCTGTCTCATGTATATGTGTGTTAGATTAGATTTATGTTTAGAATAGTAATAAAGTTTGTCTGTGTTCAAAGACGAATTGACTGTGGTATATTTTGATAAATAATCTCATCCCTGTTTCTGAAAGATTTTGCTTCACAAGTGTACCTAAATACATGTGATATTATTTTCAATAAACCATAAGAATAATATGACTCCAATAAGTGAATTAATCATAATTCACATATTAAAGCTAATTCCTTACAGAAGAAATTGTGAGCTGATACAACTAGATGTTGTATTACGATTTCAATGGTGGAGAATCTTTTAAGACAAATAATCGAGTTATTTGTTATTTATCTAATTTATAATTGTTGTCAAATGTGACTAATTCCATTATACATTTCATTACCTAATAAGGACAGTTTAATTTAGTTCATAGCATCACATATTTCAAGACCCTAAATTACCTCCTAAATTTAGCATGCGTGCAAATTACCCTACATATAATGGTATTAAAATGTGTGCAAAATACCCATTTTAACTGACCCTATCCACATCTCTAAATTATATATGTAAATAACCTACATATCAAATTACCAATGTTTGTAGAACAGCATTCCTGCACCTATGAATTATTGCTAAATTACGACACATGCTCTCTGTTGCTGATGCCGAAAAACGAATTAATGTGTTCATGACCTAAAGACTATATTATTGTAATGCATTACTGGGAGGATGTCCAGCAAGATCAATAAATAAACATCAATTGGTTCAAAATGTAGCAGCCAGAGTGCTGATGAGAACCAAGAAATATGATCATATTAGCACCATTTTATCATCGTTACATTGGCTACCTGTTACATTTTGTATTAATTTTTTTATTCTGTTGGATGGTCAAGCTCCGTAGTACTTAAGTGACTTTCTACCACAAAATATTCCATAATGTTCATTACGATCTCAAAATTCTGGCCTGTTCATAGAATATCAAAATCCACAATAGGAGCTCTTAAACTATGGAATAGTCTCCCTAACTCCGTTCGAGATGCAGACACACTCACTCAGTTTATGTCTAGACTAAAGACTCATCTATTTAGCCAGACATACACCTAATTTATCCTTCAACTCACAATTAGGCTGCTTTAGTTAGGTCTGCCAGAACCAGAAACAGTGATCAAGATCTATAACTCTGCAATAAATTGAATGGCATCTATGCTATTATTATTTCAATTGTTTCTCTGTCTCAACCTCGGGACTCCTATCCTGAGGTCACCAGAACCGGCTGGATCCAGCTCCATTCCTGCTTCATGTTTGACTCCACTGCTATGTATCGCTGTGTAATGATGACTAATAGCAGCCGGTACCAGCCAAACATCACTTCAGCCTATTACGATGGACTTCAGAGGATGAACTGATCCCAACTCCAGCCATAAGACATGGGATGGGATGCTTTATATGCCATTGTCTGAACCTTGGACTTAGGATAGACCTCACCAAAATTACCGTCCAGTTTGAACTGCGATGCTAATGATGGACTACACTCTTGAAATGGAATACACAGACTATCAATTAATTGCCAACAAAACCCTTCATCAGCTAACTAACAAGGACAATTGCATCTATGTGAACTTCTGCAGTTAATCCAGGATGGAATTCAAAGACATTAGTCATTAATCTTACAGTTCATACAAAATCTTTGTTTAAATATTGACCCTAACAAAACATTGATTAACACTTACATAGCTTAATAATTTAAAACCATGACTTGCACTATACATAAGTAATATTGGCATTATATTTATGATGATAGCCAGAGGGGAACTGGCCCCCACAGTGAGTCTGGTTTCTCCCAAGGTTATTTTTCTACATTAACCAACATCTTATGGAGTTATGTGTTCCTTTCCACAGTTGCCTTCGGCATGCTCATTGGTGTTATAAATAAAAATTGTATTTAATTACTTATTTTTAAACACAATTCACAATCATATTTGATCAAACTATACAATGATGACTCCAAGACATTATAGATGTTACAGTTTTATCTTCTGTTAATGGCTGATCTACTGTAAAGCTGCATTGAAAAGATGTGTGTTGTGAAAAGCACTATACAAATCAAAATTACTTAACTCGACTCTTCCCTTGCCTGCCCCTCTAAATTTTCAAACAAGAACAAAGCCTTATCAGCATTAGAAAGCTGAGGGGCATGCATTCAGGCCAGGGCCTCCTCAACTCACTCATCAATACTAGACCAAAACTGCCATTAAATTTTGCACACTTTCTCATAGTACAAAAACGTCTTGGTTACTGTCGTAACCTCCGTTCCCTGATGGAGGGAACGAGACATTGTGTCGATGTAGTGACACTAGGGGTCTCTCTTAAGAGCCTTGTTTACCTCTTATCTTTGAGAAAAGGCCAATAGAAATTGGTGAACAGAATTTGCACGCCCCTCCCCCAGACATACGGGTATAAAAGGAGGGAAGCGTGCATCTGTTCAGACAGGTTTTGAGCTGAGGAGCCGAGAGTAAGGTCCCGGACATTTCAGCGGCTAGTACAGTGTTGTGGCAAGAGGGATACAACATCTCGTTCCCTCCATCAGGGAACAAAGGGTACGACAGTAACCAAGACATTCCCCTTCTGTCACTCACTCAACGTTGTGTCGATGTAGTGACACTGGGGGTCCCTATCTAAAAACCCCACAACACTGAACCATCTTACGTGGACTGCTGAACCAGGTGCAAGCAAGCTGCTGCATGCAAAAATAACAGGTGCGTCAGATTGCACATAACCTTCCCCAACGCCCGAAAAGACATCATGCAGTTCCCCACATCCCTGAGGGGGGGAAGCGATGTAACTAGCATGGGAGCAGGGCATGCTATGTTTTCTCTCCATAGAGTGGTAGATGCAGCTGGGGCCATCTAACGCTATAACACGCATCGGGGAAGGCGTTCTTTTCCTATCCTATTCTTTCAGTGGGAAAAGACTCCACGGAGACCACATCCTGCCCAGCAGGGGAGGTTAACATGTGACAAAATACGTCACATGGGCTTACCAGCCACATATAGAGGTGTCGCGGTGATAGGTCCTGCCTCAACGGGGAGGAGCTCTAGAAACACAGCGACTGAGGTTAGAGGGAACGCTGCCAAAGTGAGACGCGGGTCTGACGACAGGGGGATTGTACCATGGAAAAAAACATCACAGGAGATTATCAGAGTAATCAGTACCTATGGAGCACCTGTTCCAGTACAGGCAAGTCAATGCCTGCAGTGGGTCTGGCTGCAAACTCCTCCGCGGAGCCAGAGGGCTAGGGAGGAAGGACATCCAGGGTCCGTGACGTGGACTTGACTGGGGGAGTAGAGCGGACATCTTCGCCTCAAGAGAGAGGAAAGGCGCTGTGTGCAAACGATACACCTGGCCAGGTGTTCCGTTTTACAGAATTCTACATGTTCGGACCTGACAAAACACGGGACTAGAACGGCTCAACTGGGAGAATGTAAAATCCTGCAAAGGTATTGGGTTTTGCTCAGCATGCGGCTTGCTGATGTCTGCTAGAGAGGTACCATTGGCCAGTGCCCACTAGGATGCCACACTCCTCGCAGAGTGTGCTCAAACCCGCAATGGGTTGGGTTGGGTCTGGTAGGCCAATGCAATGGTGTCCACGATCCAGTGGGCAAGCCTCTGTTTAGAGACAGTTTTCCCCTTCCGCTGTCCACCAAAGCAGACAAAGAGCTGCTCAGAGCATCTAAAGCTCTGCATGTGATCCGAATAGGTGTGCAAAGCACGCACTGGATACAGCAATGCTAAGGCTGGGTCTGCTTCCTCCCAGGGCAGCGCTTACATGTTCACTACCTGATCCCTGAAAGGGGTTGTAGGAACCTTTGGCACGTAGCCCGGTCGGGGTCTCAGGATGACGTGAGAATCTGAGAAAAAATGTTGCTGACAGAGAACGCTTGCAGGACCCAACCCTCTTGATGTAAGTGAGTGCAATCAGGAGGGCCGTCTTCAAGGAGAGGGCCATGTTGTGCAGGACGGAGGAGGACTTTCCAGCGGTGCTGTATGCCTTGGTCGCCAGAGACAACATCAACCTACAGGCCTTGGAGGGGAGTGCCGGTCAATCCCACCAGGTGGTGGCATTTTGTGGGCAGCTCATAATGCACCTCCGGGAAGAAACAAACCGGGGGGGGGGGGTGGTTGTGAGCACCGCCCCGCACCCATGAACCAATCATCTAGCCACGAGGGCTGAGGGGAGGACGGATGGTTCCAATCCAGCCCCACACTCGCGATGGCACAGGCAAGCATAGCTCGGCGTCGGCCTCAGACTGGGCCGGCACACCCGAAGGCGCTAGCACAGTCACGTCCTCAGTGACGGAGTCCACCAAAACGCTCTCTGATGCATGGGCTAAACTCTCATCCAGATTGGGGCTCCGAAAGAGACATCAGACTGGCCGTAAGGCGAGCCGGACAAATCTCGGAACCGGACGGGGGCAGATGAGTGTGCTGGGCAATGGGTGGTCCGCTGGGATTTACCCGGCGAAACCATGCCCGTTTGAACTCCCAAAATCACCTCCAGTGCCAGCCCTATACCAGTGAGTAGAAAGCGCTATGTGGGGGGCGGCTAGAGTGGCTTTTCCCCGGAAGAAGGAAAGCCGCAACCACAAAGTTGCCATGGTCATGTTCTCGCAGTGAGCAGTTCAACATCAATGTGTACTCTTTTAAAGAAATATCTACTCTTTTAGAGAGCTGTCGAAGTGCCCAGGGGCATAGTCTGCACTGGTGTGCAAAAGAAGAGAAAAGCCACAAAAGCCACTGAAAGAGGAGAGTGGAACTGCAGTGGGTTTTACTCAGACCGCTGAAACACAACCGCTCGGCTCCGAAGAAAAAATCCGTCTGACAGACGCACGCTTCCCTCTTTTTATAACCGTATGTCCGTGGGAGGGGCATGCAAATTCTGTTCGCCAATTCTCATTGGCCTTTTCTCAAAGATAAGAGGTTACCGAGGCTCTCATGAGAGACCCCTAGTGTCACTACATCGACACAAAGTCGAGTGAGTGACGGAAGGGGATCAAATTGTTCTGGCATGGCGGCATTTGCATTGCTGGAACAACGAAAGGACCAGGAATAGGAGGCGGTGCATCGATAGGACAGGTACACGCTCCTAATGCAACCTCTCATTGTTTGCCCTTAATTGGGCTACCATTTCCATCAATTCTTGCAACTCCTCTTCCATGCTTTAACCAAAAAATAGCACTTAACAATGAGAGGAGAAAGTAGGCCCATAATAAAGGCTGGATTTAACACGCAGGATGAACACTGCTGTTCCGCTACTGCTCCTCACTAAGGAAAATCAATCCCATAATACTCAATACAAAGAAAGAGGAAAAAAGGAAAACACAATCACAATATATATACCCATGTCACTACCTAATGCAGAAACCCAGCCGACTACGCCAAAGTGTGGTGGGGCAGTGGAGGATAAAGATAACACTTATACTACAAAATGAGCAAGATAGAAAAGCTGACTACACCACACCGTTTCTGTGAACAGGCAAATAACTATACAAAATAGGGCACACAGATTCATTACCACAGAAGGCAGGAGATGACGTATCAATTCAAATTCATAGACAATAAATATATAAAACTGTTAAAATGACTGTGGTGTAAACATTCATTTAGACCCTCTACAATGCAGCTCAATGCAACAACAAAATAGAAAATCAACACAAAACAGAGAAGACATATGAGCTGAGGCTTACCAGTACGGCGACCAGCTGAGAAGTGAGTATCCTAAGACCACACCACTCACCCAATTACACTTCACACAATCACACACACACACACTACGTGAGGGAAAAGTGATTGCCAGCAGCAAAACACACTGTGAGAGAAACACCACCACCAAAGTGCAAGGACAGCTAGCCTCCTTACCATGGGGCCTTCAGCTCCTGAAATAAACAAAAATATTGCAGGTAGCCAACAGACACACATTTCATATACACAGATGTAGAACTCAAGACATAAAAAAGGTCCACATTTGGCATTTCGCTGACAACAAGTTTCCAACAAGATGTAGCTTAATAGGTTCACACCAAATAGCCAGCAAAGCCAAGACACAACCGGTAAGGTAGCTAATTGCTATAAAGAGAGGAAAAGAACAAAAACATCACACACTACAAATTAAAAACTATTATTAATTGGGCTTCCTCCAAATTAAACCAATATAATGAAACAGACACACAATTATACAGCAAATGAACCCAAAGAAAATTAACATATCTGAGCCAGGCCTCCACCAGATACTTAGATCAAAACATTAAACAAAACAGAAATAAGCAAAAGGCACACAAGGAGAAAACACACACACAACATGCCACTGGTGGTAATATAACATGGCACGTTTCACAATTTAAGTTCTGAAACAAGAGCCACTCTTTCACTCAGCGTTAGTGTGAAACAAAGGACCACAAAGTATAATAAACCAAAATGACCAGGATAAATCCAAGCAACGAAAAAAAAAAACAAACAATAACAGCCAGAGGAGCAACAGCAGAACAAAACAGTGTTGTCTGAGGAGCACTTGCCCCACGGCACCTAAAGATGAAATGCCCTCAAAGGAGCAGATTGACCCACTAAAATAAACAAATCAATGAATTAATAATCAAAATCTCAACACCAACAATGCTGCAAGAATGAAATATATCTACAACAGTAAATCGCCAAAACCCATAGATCATATGGTTACTCACAGCTTTGTCCGTGACAGCCAAATTGCAAGTATGCGAGTAATACACATAAGCTGCAATATATTGGAAGCAGAATTTACCAGGGACCACACTAAAACAAAACATTAGCCAGTTAGAAATTGACCTACCTGGGGATAATAGACAGCCTGCACCCAACCGTAAAACTGCAAAAATACGACACTAACCTGGCTACAATAAATAAACACACACTTTAACAGTGCATATTCATCAGCAACAACATTAACCAAATGGCTAGGTACATACCTCCCACAGAGCCACGCACATACACACTGGGGCAGTCGTAACGATGACGCATACCGAGGTGCATAAACTCTGCCTTAAATAGGTAGGGGACGACCGCTAATAGGCTGTAGCTACCATCAATCCCATGACAACCACAAACATTAGGGCAGGACCTAACCTACCTTGCCAAACTTACTTGACTGTGCCCAAACATCACTTTAAAAGAGAATCACCTACATACACTACATAGCCAAAAGAAAAACCCCCCTTATAATTAACAGGATTGGCTAGTCCCCTTAATTTCAGTGAAGTCAAATCTTAATGCTGAAGTATAAAATGACATTCAAGAGAATTATGTGGTTCCAACTTTGTGGCAACAGTTTGGGAAGGGAACATTTCTGGTCCAGCAGAACAGTGTCCATGTGCACAAAGCACGGTCCATTGAGATGATTTACTGATTCTGGTCCAAAAGAACTTGACTGGCCCGCACAAAGCCCAGAACTTAATTGAAAAAAGTTTTTGCCAATTGCAAGCCAAGTCCCATTGCCAAACATCAGTGCCTGACCTCACAGATGAGGTGAGGACCAGCTCCCTATATTTATACAAATGGTTAAATACTTAACAAGCACTTATGGGTGTAATGTTTGGGTGTCCCAATACTTTTGCCATGCAGTGTACCTCAATACGTATAACAGAAGAAGTATAACTCATTACATTTATTGAAGAACACTTTAAACTGTGGTCTAATGGTTCAAGTCCCACCCTGCCTTAACAATGGTTAGGAGTTTAATGCCAGATCATGGCAACAAAAGAACTGGACAGTTTTTGAGAACACACTCCTCTACTTTTACCATTATGCATTATGCTCTGGGGAATGTGGTGCACTGTCTGTCTCTGCAATGAGTTCATTGTATGCTTTGGTTAAACATATCTCAGGAAATTCTCCAGAAAAACTCATACATTCTTCTTTTCAATAAATTCTTACATTGAAAGAATGGTAATGGATATGCTTTGCTGCCATGTTCCACATGAGTCTCAACAAGCTAGTTTTGTTTGTGTTCAAATATAAGTAAATTATACCTTCAGGATGTAATTAACGTAAAACTTTGCTTCAGCCAAACTGGGCTTGGAAATCTTTGGAACAGCTTTAATTCAAGCCTCTTTATAAGAAATGTGACTGTTAGACTGTGAACAAGGTACAGTACATTATACAAAACACTGAAATCAGGTTTTGTGAAACTAATTTAGAAACACTGAAAGATTGTTAAGAAAAACCATTGTTTTTTATCATCTTGGTATTTTTAACAGGTTTTTTTTGCTAAAGTTAGCACTTTGCATGATTCCTGATCCCAATCTACTGATGTTGTTAAAAACTTGGAAAACCAAGAAAACCATCAAGACCAAAAATTCAAAATGTGTATATAGAGGGCTAAAGTGTTTGACCATTTTATTCGGACAATTAATGAATTCGATCATGAATCACTCTAATCACTAAAAATTTTAGAGTCAGATAATTTGTCATTTATGTGTAAGATGTTCCTTTCAGTCATCACAATCGATTCCATTTCTCAATCAGTATTTAATACAAATATTGGCCTCCAATTCATTAAAGGATAAGCAGTACATTACAGTCTTCACATCTTCACAGCCCACAAAGTACATCACCTCCAAACATGGTGAACCATTAACTATCATCCCTCAAATTATGAGGAGGTCAAAGAGCCCCTTAGGCAATCTCACATTATGGAAGACTCCTAAATCTGACCAGCTGCTGCATTGCTGTAAACTTCCGACAAATGTTTTGTAAAGACAGATCCATGTAAAGTCATTGGTCTGGTTGCTCTGCTTTGTGTACCAATGGCAACTGTCCAAACAGCACTTTTACTTGAAATACCTCCATTATGAGACACAAAAAGTATCAGTGTGTATAAACTTATTCCTCAACAATTGCTGTGTATTTTATTAATATCTTAGTAAGATATGCATATACTATTGTGGATGTTCTTGTGTCCTTTGCTTTTGTGGAAGACTGAAAACATGTTATAGTAGGAGGAAACAGGAAATTTGTTTTAATTGTTTCATGGAGACATCAAGTTTTGAATGCTCTTCATAAAACCAAAGTAGTCACAATTTCACTAATCACAGACCTTTGGCTGAATTGTGACTTTCCATTTTTAATTCAATCCAATCCCGAAGTGATTTAAAGGCAATGCCATTTTGTATGTGTCACAATACTATTTTCTATCCCAGCTGAGGCTGGCTGTTCCCCCTTAAGAAGTTCATTGTCCATCCAAGACATTTTTACACTACAACACGGGACAAAATGCCTTCAATACATAACATTTCACCATCCAACCAGTTCATTATCAATGTTCCCCTCGGGCATTCCGTGTCTTGATGCTAAAATATGGGCAAATAGGCGCTCTGTGGTAAATTTCTGCCAAAATACAAGATGTCCCAGCTAATGCAGGACAGTTGGCAACCCTAATTAGATGTCATGTTTTTTTTATTATGTATAATGTTGTATTTTACTCTACCAAGCTACAGTATTTACCAGGCACACATTTGATACAGGGTACTGAGAGCACTGTACTGTAGTCACAGAAGTATTTCTAGAAGTAATATATCCAGAAATGTATATTTTAGAGGAGGGATTGTACTACAAGTCTAAAAGCTTGGTCATCAATACCTCTTGAACGAACACATAAAACACTTCTCAGACCTAACATGCATGGTTTGACCTAGTTTTGCTAGATTACTATAAAGCCAGGCAATGACTCAAAAGGCAAAACTAATGTTTTAGATCCTCTTTGTATGACCTTAAACTTTGGCAGATTGTCTTAAAACTTAAGAGCTTTTGGGGTTACTTACCAATATATTTATTGTCAGCATAATTGATAACTTCTGATGGATGACATTTCATTGTTCTCTCATAAAACTAAACACCAGGGGTGAGTTGTGTCTGTGGGGTCAATCATCTGTTTAGTTTCTGCAAAAAACAAACAAGATTTTTGACTGAAACTTGCTCTGTAAACGCAGATTTGCTTGAAGAAAGACAGCTTTGAAGAGCCTTTTTCTAGGAATTCTTATGGAGATTTCTAAGAATTCTAAGATGTGGTAAATGAGCTGACCTCTGGATAAGGTTTCAGGACACTGGGTCATTAAAATGCAATAAGACATGTAATCCAAATCAAGGATCAAATAAAGCAAATCAAACATCAACTACAGTTTATGAACAGGACAGTTCCAACACTTAATTCTGATTGGATGAGCTGGTTCAAGCCATTATGGAATGCAGGTAAACACACCTATTACCACATATTCTATGTATATTGTGCCAAATTGCTATTTTGCTTCGCAACAATAAACAGCCTAGAGTTAGACTAATGATTTACAGTAGAATCGTTAATTGCGATTATTAATATTAACAAATGTAGGTATTTATTGAATATTGGTGTTTTTAACATCAGCTCTGTTACAGGCATTTTAATAAAGCATTAACTAATAAATGTGCACAAGCTGCATATTTATGTGTGCAAAAAAATTCTCACATAAAATTTTTACCGAATTCATTACGGGTGTGTTCGGGTGCGTATTTGATTTTAACTTTTGTTCTAATTTTGATGAATCTGCATTTATTTAAAATGAAGGTGCACATCCCTGCAGATAGTAATTTGCATAAAACAGTTAAATGATCTGTATATAAGGGTTTTCCGCACACTGCTCCTGTTCAGCGTTTTATGACTCTCTGTAAACAAATCCTTTATTATTTAAAATTATATCTGGTTTTATTTCATCTTATATTTGTATTTCATTTGTGTGCAAACTTACTGATGAATCAAGATTTCTGAGTTTTAATGTTAGCACACTGGTTTTAAGCATACATTTTGTATTAACATGGTTAAGAGGGTTTTAGGTACTCCCCTCATGCCTAAAAATACCATTTATCCATGGTAAAATCATTAACACATGGCATATTGCGAATTCATGCTGTAATATACAGTTTCATAATGAAATCTACAAAATAATATTTGACAGCTATTAGGTTAAGTGATATTCCCAATGTATTTTAAACAAATGCAATATGCAGTACCTACTGTACAGAGTTAGAAAATACAGTGTAATGACTCTCAACCCTTTAAAAAGTTTAAGTGCTCTCTGTTGAGCTCCTTTACATCAGTTTTTCCTCAGCTCGATACAAAAAAGGCCTGTTGCCAGTAAACAGCACACATGAATCACTTCTATTTGTACTGCATGATCTGGAAGCTGCGATTAGAGATGGTGGTAGAAATTTGATGAGTGATTTTTATATTCACAGTAAAGTTATGCTCCATGTGGAGAAAGGCGAACCCATTTGCCAATTCACAATTATATGACTTCACATTTAATGGTGTGCAAAACATTGCAGTGCAGGAAGTTCCATTTTACATTGTTTCTACCCCTATTAAATGTTTAATGTTCTTGTAAAAGTGGGGGGGAGAGAGGTTTAAAAACACTCTCCAATCGGCTTACAAGGGAAAGCTGAATCATCTGACACGTATGACATGAGATCCAACACAAGAGATCATGAATAGATTCAATGTGACGTGGAAACAAAAACTATAGCTATGACACTCCTGTAGCTCAACTAGTAGAGCATGGAAGTTTCGATCCCTTTAAAATAATATTCCAGGTTAAAAAAAGAATAGCCACAAGAGGTAAAAAAAGATATACGTGTTACCATGATTTAAAAATAATTAATTGCTTACTAACCTTTTCTGTGTTCAACCCTAATTCCAAAAAAGATGGGACAGTATGAAAACTTACAATAAAAACAAAAAGGAGTGATTTGTAAGTTCTATTCACACTGTGCTGTATTGAAAGCACAACAACAAAACATTATTTGTTTTACCATGTGAATTTAATAGATTTTAAAAAATATATACATTAATTTAAAATCAGATGATTACAACGATGTCTGAGATCGTCCGAGAAAGATCTTGTGTTATGCGAGGCAAGGAGTAAAGGAAGGCATTCTTGGAAGAACTACAGCATTTTCTTGTTCCCAGACTTTGCGAACTCGATAAGAGAGAAACACGATCGATTCAAGGAATGCAAGAAACTTTTACATCAATGGAAGGTCACTTTTGCACTGATATCCCCGGCCAAATTGAGAATAGATGCTAAAGATGGCCGTAAAACTTTCACATGCCCACAGCAAGTGATGTCCTTCATAAAGTCAATGAGTTGGTCATCTTGTTGTACTCACGTTGGAGCCGAGAGGACCGACTCACTGAACATTTGCTTGACTGTTAGGGTAATCTGTAAGCTTTTTTTGTGCTGGTTCTGCCTAGCAGCTGGAGTTTATTTTGCAGAGAAACACACCTTCAGGACAGGTTTATGGATGAATCTAGACACTCTTTTGGCTTATTCCTCCTATTGGCTGGAGTTTGTTTTGTGGAGTATTTCTTGCAATGTCAATGAAGTAAGTCATTTTCTACTCACGTTGCAGCCGAGTGAACATTCGCTTGACTGTTTGTGGAATCTGTGCATTTTTTTTGTGCTGATTCCGAGTTTTTTGTAGAGTAACACACCTTCAGGACAGTTTTATGGATGAATCTACACACTCTTTGTGCTTATTCAGCCTATTAGCTGGAGTTTGTTTTATAGATTATTATTTGTTGTGTAATTCTGTCTCAAATACTTTGTATAGAAACACCAGACTTGAGCAATCCAACGGCAAAGTGGTCGAGGGGGTTCTTGTGGGCGTGCATGGACTGTTTGAGTTTGGAGGGACGGAAGCCAGTTGGGGCTGTCATGTGCGGGGTTAATGCGCATGTTTTTCTTTTTTTCCGTTTGTTTGGTTCTGGGGGATGTTCGGGTTTTGATTGTTGCACTAATGTTTGAATGTGGTCTTTATAATCTTGTTTTTGACACACAATCTATTTTTTCTAGACCAGACTGTGCAACAGCTTCTTCCCCCAATCCATCAGACTCCTTAATACTCAGAGACTGGTTTGACACACACACACATGTGTCCTGAGTTGCACTTTAATAACTGCCACTTTATAACTGTCTGCTACCTCAATAAGTGCCATGTGCATAGAACACTATCTCATAGTATGTTATGTTTACATTTGGCATTTTTAGTAACTGTCATCTTTTTGCACTACTGTATACTGGTCGGCGCTGCACTGTCTATCACTGTGCCTATTGTAATATTCATTGTTAGAAATGTATTGTACTGTCCTGTACTTTTGCACATGTTTTTGCATGTGCACTTTATATAGGTATTATATAGGTATCTTATATAGGTATTTTTATTTAGTTTGTGTAGTCTCATGTGGTTCTGTGTTTTTCCTATGTTGTTTTATGTAGCACCATGGTCCTGGAGGAACTTCTCGTTTCACTGTGTACTGTACTAACTGTATATGGTTGAAACGACAATAAAAACCACTTGACTTGACTTGACAATGTGATAGATTGTAAGCAGACTTATAAAGCAATGGCTTTCCTGCGATTGGCTAGGAATTACCCAGCTAATGGTGTGATGATGTACAGCGGCTAGTCTTCCCGCTAGAACTTCGCTGCGCTCACATTTCTCTTCTTAAGCATAAGAAATATGATATAGTGTTTCTTCAAGAAATGCATCTTTCTCTGCAGGAAGCTGAAAAATTTGGGAGGATATGGGGTGGGCATTTTTTCTTTAGTGCTGGCTCGAGTAAGAGCAGGGGAGTCATTACGCTGATAAGTAAACATCTACAATTCAAATGTCTCAAATGGATTAAAGATAAATTAGGAAGAGTCATTATTGTTTTAGCTGAAATTCAAGGGAAAAGTCTTATTTTGGCTAAAATGTATGCACCTAACATTGATGATCTGGGCTTTTTTGTAGATCTTGAGGGATGTTGCCGGCCGCTGGCACCCCGCATGATATAATATTTGGAGGAGACTTTAATCTTTTGATGGACTCAGTCCTTGATCATAGTGAAGCAAATTGTTCAAGCCCACTAGAGCAACATTGACGCTTCACAGGATGTGTAAAAATCTTGGTCATACAGATATCTGGGAGGGGCTATACTTTTTTTTCATCAGTCCATAAGACTAACCTAGAATAGATTTTTTTTATATCTAAGTCCCTCATTTAATTTGTTGTTGATTGCTCAATTGGAAACATTTTGTTCTTAGATCACACCCTGGTGTGTTTAGAGGTGTTGCCACATATGGGGAAAAAGAAATCATACAGTTAATGCTTTAATGTATCCCTTTTGCAAAATCCTGAATTCCAACAAATGCTAAAGGCTGAAATCAATGTCTATATGGAGACCAACTGGTCCTCAGCATCCTCTGTGGGCGTGGCTTGGAAGGCACGGTTCTTAGGGGTCTCATCATACATTATGCCTCACTCACCAAAAATCCAAAGCACAAGAACTCGTGGAATTGGAAAGGAATATAAAAATTGCTGAGGCAGAGCTGAAGCGCTGAATGTCGTCAAATGGCCTCGAATTAACCCAATTTAAATACAGATATATTACTATTTTGTCGGGGAAGGTGGAATTTTAGCTATTCAAGGCAAGACAGTCTTGAGTCAGGGGACAAAGCAGGGAAACTAGATATATAAAACATTGAGTCTTTTTCTGCCATTCCCTCAGTGAAATCTTCTGGTGGTGAAATATTTACCTCAGCCATTGCTTTTAATAATGCTTTTAAAGAATTCTATCTTGATCTCTATAATTCCATGTCCTAAACTGATGAATGAACAAAATACTTCTCTTGATTTTGAGATAACCTTGGAGGAGCTTGGCGAGGTAATTAAGGCCTTGCCTACAGGCAAGGCTCCGGAGCCAGATGGCTTTTCCGCTGAGTTTTTAGATCTCATGCTACAGAACTGACTCCACTTTTGATAGAGGTTTCATACTAAATAATTAAAGAATAGAAAGCTTCCCCCATCCATGATACAAGCCCGGATCAGTCTGATTCTTAAAAAGGACAAAGATCCTAGCAAGTATAAGAGTTACCATTCAATTTTCCTGATCCAGCTAGATGTTAAAATATTGTCAAAAATTTTGGCTAACCGATTAATAAAGTTATGACATCTCTTATACATATAGATCAGATGGGGTTTATTCTGGGCCGTAACTCTTCTGATAACATTAGGCATTTCATTAATGTCATGAGGGCAGTATCAAACAATCAGACTCTGATCGCTGCCATCTCACTTGATGCAGAAAAGGCATTTGATATGGTAGAATGGTATTATATTTTTAGGATTTTGGAAATGTACAGGTACGGGAATACTTTTATTGGGTGGACTAAGTTACTTTTTAGACACCTGGTAGCAGCTGTTGAAATTAATGGATTAATTTCAGATTATTTCTCTGTGGATAGGGGCACCTGGCAGGGTTGCCGTCTTTCCCCCTTATTGTTCTGTCTTGCCCTGGAACCATTAGCATAAGGTTAGAATAAGAAAGGATTATTTTCCACGGGTGGTGGCGGGAGGTGTGGCACATAGACTTTTGCTATACGCAGATGACATTTTTTATTTGTCTCTGACCTCTGGCCTAATTGATCTATGCTTGCCTCCACAGTATTATTTAATGCTTTTCTAAATTCTCAGGATACAGAGTGATTTGGTCTAAATCCGAAGCTTTGGCTCTGACAGCATACTGCCCGTTAATGGCTTTTCAGCCAGGCGCCTTCCAGTGACCCAAACAGGACATTAAGTATTTGGGTATTTTGTCCCAGAAAATTTGTGTGATTTAATAAAAAGGTTTTCGAGTGATGTTGGTAGATGGGCTTCATTACATTTATCTATGATTGGGAAGGTTAATGTTATTAAAATGAATTGTATTCCTAAATTCAACTACCTGTTACAATCTCTCACTATAGATGTCTCCCTTTCTTGTTTCTTAATCAAAAAAATGATTAAGGTTCCTTGAAAATGCTTGAAAATACACGTTCACATATACAAGCTCATACATTGAGGGAACCTCAGTCATGGGTGGTATAAGGGTAATGATCATAATTGAACGCTCTACTTAGTCAGCAACAATGTGCGTCATCAGAGTTTCAACAGAGTTTGTCGTTAGCATGTGGCTAACACAACAATACTCTAATAAGCATAAAACTCATAGGACACACAGACATTAGGTAAAATAGTCAATTTAAATAAGATTGAAAACGTTTATTATTGATAGTTGTCTGTTTTGAATTAGTTACATTTATATTTCCCAGTTTCCTTACTTCGTAAGACATCTTTAATATATTGTCCCTGAGCCCTTTGCAGTGCATCATTGCTTGTAGGAACGGCCTTTGTTTTGGGAACAAGCATATAATGCCATAAAATGCTGCTTTCTAGGTTCTTAAACAGAGATTTAGTGTATGTGAGATGTACAGAAGTTTGAAATGCATCTTCAGAAAAAAAAAAAAAAAACCTAACCCTGTCTATCAAATAATAAATGTGAAGGAAGGTCAAATTGTTTCAGGGGCCAGTTGGGAAAACAACAAATGGATTAAGACATTGTGAGGTAAAAAGAAAAAAAAAACATTTTAATTACAATTAGATTGGCTGCTATGATGTTGTTGTGTGGTCTTTTTGTAAACAGAAAGATTTGCTTTGAGACTAGATGGATCTGTTCCCTTTGTCTGCCCTCCAAAAAACAGAATTACGCAGGACCCGGCCAATGTTTGCACAGAACACCAAACTCAGGACACCCCCAGAGGCAGAAAATTTTCGATCACATGCCTTGTTCTGGCCTCAGATTAGCGTAGCTAACGTTGTTTTTCCTTTTCTTGTTACTGTGCCCAAAATTTGAGGATTCGCTTACAATAACATTAAATAATAGGCCGCTATGTTTGATCTCACTGGCTCTAACAAAAAATGTCTTATTGTCTGACAATAACAGCGTCAAGAACATCTATGGGAAGATGGCCAGTTTAAACTTTTAAACTTAACCTATGTATGAACTATAAAAGATTACATTCTTTCATACAAATTTTTGGCTCCAGGTTGAATTGACTGAAATACACAACAGTGTATTTAATTGCTTCCTGTTGCATAATATCCAACCTGGTCTCATAGTGAAAATGTTACTCTTTATACATTTTTGCAAAACTTGTCATAGGTATCTCCAGTTAGAATTCCCTGCAGATTTCAGGTGAAATGAACACTAGAGGCGCTACAACAACTGTGTGTTTTATACACTTTCACTCAAATTATGACTTCAATGGCTGTTTATGACTTTATAAACACTTATTTTTCTCTCTATTACTCAGAACCTGCTGTTATGATATCAAGACACATTTACTCTTTTCAAAAATTATACATTTAATGCTTGTTTTACAGACCCACTTACATATATACACTTATTCCAATATGATTAGCTTGCGTGGTAGTGCACCTCATAAAGTATTAAATTTGTACTCAAAGGACCACAGTTCAAAACCAGACAAGAACTCAAGCTGACACGTGATATACCAGAGGCATAAAAGTGACATGAATTGATGTGTTTGCTTCAGAAAATGTGCTTTTCATTTCACTTCTGCATTTTAAAACACTATCGGTTAAGGTTAGGTGCAGGTTAAGGGTATGGATGTCTGTTTTGTTAAACTCTCATTTCTATTTTCATACACTAGTTGTTAAGTTTAGGGTAACGTTTTATGTCAGGAAGGTCGATTTTATGAAATCCTCCTTTTAAAATTCACCTTAAAAACCTCATCTGAATACAACATCATTTCGCTCGGCTTTGGCGCCCCCTGTTGGACATTTCACTTGAAAAGTGCAGCCAAACGTGTTAAGCACGTAATTTCAGTTTTGCAAAAGCTTTGCAATGCTCATGTAAATTTCATGAGACCAGGCTGATAATATCATGAAACTGTGGCATAACTCACCCTCTTGACTTTTTAACTTCTGAAATGCATAAAAATAAAATTCCCTCTGATTTAAACCCAGTGAAGATTTGCCACTGATATTTTTACACATTTAGACATAGGCTCGTCACATCTGAGCAGCAGAAAATCATATGATTGACTGGAAACTTGTTACCCCTTTGAAATAAAATGCAGGCATTGCACTACAACAAAACAAACTGTTCAAAAGTCCAAAAATATATTTGAGATACTGACATGCACTTTCTCTAATTTATTGTTCAGAGGTTGCTCTTTTCAGACTGATCTCACTGTAAATTTGGTGACAGCAGATCGAAAGTTCTTATGCCAATTGTTCTGTACTTACTGAAATTTGAACCAATGCCCCCAGTGGCGAAAGCTGGAAGTGATGTTCAATATAAGTGCATGTGTGAGTTCCAGTTTCAGGGTGAGAGGTCCCAAAAATGAGTTGTAAAGCAAATTATCTAATACAGTCAGCAGGAATGCATATTTTACTAACCCTTGACCCTAACCCCAAACCTAAACCTTATGGTCAGTGGAGTAAAAAATTTATTTTAATGCAAAAATGCAACCCCTAAATCATGCTCATCATTGTTTATGTAAGTGCAATTACTTCCTGGATATAAAATGCATGTGAATAGTATAGCTCAGAAATTTGGTCTTTGAAAAATTTGATGAGAGATATTTGTTCACACTGAAGTCTTTTTCAAGGCTTCTGATTGCATATTCTGGTATCTTGGCAAAGTTTGAGATCTGAAACTCACTAAGAAACATGTGAGAAGCAGGAAACTTCATTTGCTCTCCATTTAATCTCATTGAGAATATTCTCCTGTCATAAGTGTTACTTACAAATTAGTTGATAATGAAATGGGCTTTAGTCTTATGAAAATATGTTCCTTTCAAAATTTGACATGTCTCCATTGCAGAATCATTATTTCAAATTTTTGAATTAATTATGTCTCCCATGGGTCTGTTCGACCATCTGCCTGATGGTGTAGAGATAGAAAGATGAGTCCTTAGTGTGTCATCCAAGTCTGACATCTCTTTCTGTATGTGTAGAAGACAATAAATGAGAGTGTTTTCACAGAAAGCGAGCTGTTTCTCCCAAGCTCATTAACTTAAACTACATCAGAGTTGACGCAAACTCCTGGGCACCATATGCTTACACCAGGGACTGCATGGCTTCTGACACAACAAAGTGCCAGCTGAACTAACATAACCTGGATTCAATTCTCCCTCAACCATTTCCCATCCAGCATCCACTGCGCACAATTAGTACTGAGCCGTTTTGCCCTGGCCAAGAATTGTGATTTTTTTTTTTTTTTTTTTTTGCTATATTATTTTAACCATACCAAATCCCGTACTGCCAAAAAACAGTTCAATTATAAGGAACAATTCATCAATCTGCAAGCTTGCAAGTCTTGGAACCGCTACAGCTACAGAAACGCAACAAATGCACTTCGAACAGTAAGGGAAAATCTGTCTTTACATTCCCCAGTCTTCTCACTGCCAAATTTGTGCTGGCTGTTGGCTGAGCAGAAATGAAATCGTGCTAGATTCTCCACCCCTGGAGAATAAGTCTAACCCTGCAAAGCGCAAATCAAACATACAATCGACGTCACAGGAAACCATTTTGAAGCCTAAAACCTCCCAATGGAAGATCCATTTGAGTGCAGTGGGTATGTTCAACTCCGCTTGCCGCTACGCCTCCCACTTTTAAGGCTTCAGCCACAAAATAACCCAAACCATACAACACCAACAGTGCTCTGAGGACAGGACTGCTTTCTCTTCAATCCCTCCCTCCCTCCCTCCCTCGCTATTGCCGTCTCTCTTTCTCGCCATCCCATCTCTCATTCTTGTAGTTTCCTCATCCAACACACGCAAACCTCCTCTCCTGTTCCCACTCTCCTTTGTCTACTGCTTATCAACAAACACATGATTGTTTTAAACAAAAGGCAATTGTGGATCAAGTTTATGTGGACTAGAGTTTGAGGAATGACTGCTCTTGATTAGAAGCACCCATTTGAAACGGGAGGTCTTTTTTCAGCACTCCCCTGCCCACAAACCAGGAGTTCTGGAGTCAGTAATGATCTTTATCGTATTGTGTTTAATTACCCAGGATCTATGTGAGGCCTGGTGCCAAGCCCTTGTGCTTTCGACTTAGAAGACCTCATGACCTCCCACACCTCCCCTTCCTGCCTGCTTGACATTTGAAAGATGGGTGGAAAGGTCAGACCCCAAGCAATCAAAGACATTTGTTTTGGCACTCCTTTCCCCACATCCCATTGGCTAGGGAAAGTCCTTGCCATCACTAGAGAAATGGCAATCGCATGCCTCCCAGAGAAACAAATAAGTCCTAAAGATCACTGTGGGTTGAGGCCACACATTTGGATCGTTATTTCAACGGCCTAGTGTAGGCACCAGTCCTCACCACTGAGTGAGCCAGACAGGCTCAGAGGTTAAAGAAAGTGTACTGGACTTAAATGAAAACCAGGACACATAACAAGGTTTTCCTCTGAGCAAAAGGATGTCTGAGGTTTCTAACTATACCCAATACTCACCATCCCTTCATGGAGGGGGTTGCATTCCAATCACCTATCGTCCCTTTCAGCAATTAACAATGGAGCGCTGCTTAAACTATTCCCTGCAGTCTGTATGAATAAGGCCAACCACAGCATTCTCAGACATTTAAGGATCTCTAGAAGTAATCCTTAAACATTTATTGTATTTTATGCCTGATATCACTTAATTGGACTAATATTTCAAGTTATGTTCTCAATTAAACTTTCAGGTTCCCCAAATGGCTAAACTCTTGGATGGAGATATCGTTCTTGCTGTTTGTGCAAGTGGAGGTGAAATGTTGAGGTTCCTACTTTAAAACCCAGGAGAATCAATCGTACATTTGCCACAATGTTAGTTGCCAGAGCAGAACTCAAATATTTTGATAGATATTTTCAGCACATCAATAAATTCCTATAGAAAGGCAAAAAGAACACCAATCTGATTAAGCACCATATGAATTAAACATGTACAGTAGGGCCTTTGCCAGTCTCTACACGAATAAACAATCTAAATTATTCTCACTTGTATCATTCCATTGATTATGCATTTCAAAGGAGCAGATTGGGTGGCCGTGTACTGTAGAGACTGATTTCTGTTTTGACAATCCAACTCAATTCACTGAAACCCTTCTCTACCTTATTCAACACATCAAAAGAGCACCCCGTCCCCCTATTCTTTGAGTAATTATGATTATGATTATTAGCTTGTTTAAAATGCAAATGCATTTCTTGAACAGCTATTTGGGACAAAGACCACCCAGTAGGTATAAGGCATTTTTGATTGCACATATGCAGTAATGGGGTGTTGAGGGAAATTCTTTGCCCCTTCAAGGCACACTACAATGCAAGAATTACAAGCACATCAGTGTCCCTATTTGTGTGTAATATAGTGTGTCAAGATGTGAGGAAGAAAAGTGAATGTGCTGAATCATGCATCTTTACAGTGTTAAAATATGCAACAAAAATACAACAGTTTTAAGATTCTACAGATTAGATGTTTGGGATATGCTAGCCTTGGTTAGAAGGCGTTGTCCAAGAAATGAATCTAGAAAGAGGTTGTTTCTAAATAGATTTTTCTTATTATTATTATTCTCAAAAGCCTACAATTTATCAGACACTTACACAATATGCAAAAAAGCATAAACATAAAACACATATACAGGGATGTAGGAACAATTTAGACACACTTCAAGACATGAGACTTTGAAAAGTGATGATTACCAAGATGAGGGGAAGTTATGCAAGATGCTCCCACTGGAAATCAAATGTTGACTCGGAACATTCATCTACACTGAAATCGACCTCATTCTGCTGAATTGGTTACGTTAAATTAGAAGGTTAGGTTTAGGATAGTAAATATGCATTGCTGTTGACTATTGTGTCATTTACAACAAAAAATACAACTTGTAATGTAATGGAGAATAGGTGCTGAAAGAGCCAATCCTATTTGTCAGAAATCTTTAAAAAAAATGAAATGCACAAACTGTTAGGCATGTATAATGGTGTGGCATCAACAAGCAAGGTGTTTTCCACATATACAGTGTTTGTAAGGGGGAAGTTCATTTGCTATTTTATTGTTTCACAATGGTACATTAATAGTATGGAATGGTTAACAATAACCCCACCCCCCACATCTCCTTTAAATACAGCTGTGTGTATAGGCACTTAAACATAACTTCCTGCTGGGCTAAAACCACTGCTGTTTGTGCACTAGGCCACGAGTGAAAACGTGGGGTAACAGAGTGCACTGGCTGAGCTCAAATGAACCAACAGCAACCTGAGGGTGTCAGGAATGTCTATGGCTCCTGTCCAGCACTCCCGCTCACGATGAGCCTGCTCTGGTTGTCTTAGTGAACATCTTTCAGAGACACTAAAATGTGTAGTGTGTGCAGGGTTCTCTCAAGATGTGTTGCAGCTATTTATAGGAAGAGTATTTATTATCTCTTCCATTGCTGCGATCACCCTAGGCGGCACTGTGCCCTGGAACTAAAGGAGCATCATACGCTAGTTGGAGCTCTTGAAGCTTGCCAAAATCAAAAACCATCCCATTCTTTCTCGTCACTTAAATTAAGAGTGTTGTAAGCTAGAAATTTAGCTTGGTTTGAAGTTGTGGAGTGATGATGTTTATATTAAAGACCCAGATTTGTCTCTCCAAGGCCTAAGTTTCACTGAAAAACAGCCACATCCATGAGTCAAGAATGACAATATATTTTATTATCAGGGGACGTAGCCCCCATTACAATATGTAATAGCAGACCACACAGGATGCTTGCAAAAAGCACACATTTATTAAGTGGACAATAACTAAGAAATGTTCATATTGTTAAAAAGGTTAGTTTATCTTACTTGATTCTGTAGATTGTATAAATTACACTTCTCTGAAGTTTGCAATATGTCAGCTAAGTAGCATGTATTTGGAGAACGCTGACAGAGATACTCCCCGCCAGTAGGCACTCTGCAGGTATGCTTTAAAGGGAAACACAACATTTTTCCAAACATTGTCCCATTTTCATAATTCTGAGCAGGGGAAATTTTAAGGAAAGGAAGGAAATTCCAAGCTCACTTAGTTTTTATGATATAATTTAATATCACATAATGGCAAGGGCGTAGATTTGTCATGAACATTGTGGGGGATGGAACATGAAACATTTACAGATATTTCAATTGATCATGGCATAAATAATGCAGGGACTGGGGTTATGTTGCAGCAAGTGATAGAGAATGCAGAGTACAACTTTCTCATCTTCTATATTAAGCCGATGATGTCATGCCAGTAGCAAACTTGGCATAAAAAACAAGGTCATGCACTTTTTTTTTTTTTTTTTTTTTTTACACAAGAGCCTGAATGAAAAGGAGAGGGCAAAGATAGATTCTGTTTTAAATATTCAACCCTCTTCCATTAGCTTTCCGTGGACGGACCGCAAACACTGCTCACAATGTCCATTTCACAAGATGTTAAGGAGTGAAGAAGCTAAATGGGACGAGATAAGACAGAGGGAGTGAGAAAGAGAGAGACCAGAAAACGTGTGTCAAAAGACTGGCCCATTGAGTCTCAAAGCCAGGAGCTGATATTTTTTAGCAGATAGTTCGGAATTCCTTTTCCCAAACTCTCTAAATTCTAATGTTAATTATTTATCACCACTGGAAGAGAATAATTTTAAAACAAAGCATTAATCGTGGACAGCAACCATACAATTACTCCTTAATACTGCTGTTCTGAGATCAAGGCTTGCAAACCCAGAAAGTTATGGCCAATATCGGTGAGTTAGGAACATTATGTGAACAAATCAAGAAATTGGTGCCAACAGTGTGTGTGTGAAGCAGAGTTAAATTCATTGTGTTTCAAGGTTTTTATAAGGTTTGACAAGAGAGGTAAGTTGACTGGGTTGTTGTGGGGAGGGATTCTGGGATGAACGGGGCCAACCTTGGCAACTGCTAACTGATTTCCCGAACATAAAGTGGGTTCTCCTTATTCATTGAAGAAATGAGGACACTGGACAAAATCCATGGCTCTTCGTCTTTTTTTGTGTGCCTAATATCCTATTGGTCTATTGCTATGCAGGGGGTACTTGAGTCCAAGCACAAAATGGTGGGCAAATGTTATCAGTACTGAAATTATCTCAGGTGAGCAGCAGGTTGGCTGTGTGAGGTAAGCCTCTTTGGAATGACACCTGGCAATTGATTATCAAACACATCTGTAGGGAATAGCTAACTTTAGAAGTTGCAAAAAGCCAACAAAGTTGAGGAAAACAGAAAAACATGTCACGTTGTAGTTTTATTGGAAAATGAAGTATGCAGGTACAAGAGCAAAGGGTACACAGGTAACAGGATTTGATTTAACATTAATTCTTACAATGAATGTAGCTACTTCATCAATTTGTTGTTTTACCGCAAGTAGTTCATGAATGATCTTGAACATCCACAAGGTATAGGGAATACGTGTGGGATGGACTTTAAACTAAAGGAATCCTGTGTGCTGCAAGACCTCTGCAAAGAAGACGTTTGTTCAAGCAAGTTTTGAAGACCTGTGGGAATAGAACATCACCTGAAAGACTTTAAACATAGTTCTGGAGTGATCATCTGCAATGTAGGCATTAAATCTCTTTGACAAGGTACATGGTTCTGGGGGAGCTATGGGTTTCCAAGCCTTCTCTACGGCAGTCTCACTTTCCATTGAGTCAGATCACTAAAACGGCCCTCTACGGACACCAGTCAGATCACTGTAAATGGCTCTTCCTGCACAAATACATAATCTAAAATACACCACATTCTTTATTCAGCTGTTGCGTCTCTGAAGTAATTCTTCATGCAATGCTTGTCTGTCTATAGGCCAAACCACTCGGTGACTCCACCTCTTCTGGGATCTGGTTTCTGCCTCTGACGCTCGTCCTCCATGAACTTCTCCTGCATCTCCTCAACAGAGCCTTCCTCGTGCTTCTTGTCTTTCTCTGGAAAGATATCTGGGAACTTGAAAGTCTGCTGTTGAGCCTGTAAGAACAATAGGAATTGTTTTGGGTTTAAAGGGAAATTACCAACACAACGTTCATACTTAACATAGGCTCATTGAAACGTTATCCACCCACCAAACTCTTATCCTAATAGCCATATTTTTTTTTTCACAAGTGTGTTTGTCCGGCTTCAGGCTCTTTTAGCACTGTGGATTTCTAGGAAGTCTAGAAATCATTCAAATATTTTGCACGCATCATTTTAAAAATACTGATAATTTTCACACAATAAGTATTGCAATGTTTTATGTTTATTTTAGGTTTATATTTTACTTTTAAACATGAAATAATTCACATTTTTTAAATGGATTTTCTTAGTTTAATACTGAAACTCTGGGTCTGGGACAAGGATAAAACAATAAAATCTATACATAAAAGGCATTTGAAAAGATCAAAATGCCTGATCTCATGAAATTTACATGACAATGGCAACATTTTTGCACACATTACACATTTGGCTGCAAATAAGATGTTTTAATGATTAAAACGTACCTCCCTAACTTAAAACGTTAGCCTAAAACTTATCAATAGTGTCCTAAAAGATGAATGATAGCCAAACATCCTTACCCTTAAACAATGCCTAAACCTAACCTATAAGTGTTTTAAAAGCACATTTTACTGAATTAACCACATAATTTTGTGTCACGCAAATTCCCCTCGCTTTCACTCTGAGCACCCTTGGTTGGGCTTGAGGTTCAGTCTCAGTGTTACACTTTGGACACTATCAAGTGAGCTAGAGCAGAAGTTATTCATACTGGAATAAGTGATAAGTGTGTAAATGTAGGTGGGACTGTAATACTGGCATTAATATGATGTGTTAGAGTAAAAGATGTTTGATATCGGAACATAGCAGGATGTCAGATTTAGTGCGAAAAATACATGTTTATAAAGTCATAAACATGATTTGTGTGAAAGTGAATAAAACGCAGTTATAGAACCCTTTAGTTTTAATTTCAAGAGGAAACTACAGCAAAATATCAGCAGCATGTAAAACTCAGTTTGCAAGATTAGTTATATTAATGTTAATTCTTTTCAATTGAAAGAAACCTTCATATAACAAAAAGAAAAGAAAAAAAACATTTAAATGTGTTAATTTGAATAAAAATCAACCCCTGGTTCATGAAAGTGGTCAAATTTGAAGATTTAACATGGATAATTATTTTGCATTATTTTATATTGATATCCAAGCATTATTTTGCATCACCTTTAACATCAGGGTGGGTAAATAATTAAAGTATGTATTTTTGGGTGAACTATTCCTTTAACTAATATATAAAAATATCTATTATAACTCTTTTTCCAGAGTACAATAATTTTTTTTACTTTTTAATATTATATAAACCAGTTAAAAACCTATTTCAGTGGTCAAAGGACTGCTAGTTCAAAAATTTGGCTATTACAACTCCATAGACTAATCATTTTGAGGGAAGAAATTTATAGAGTAAATGAGAGGGAAAACTTGACTATTACTTAAGATACATTTTTTTCATACATTCCATGTTATTGGTTAAAACACTGTGACCTTTTCAGGTGCTTTGACATTGCTCCAGAACTACATCTTAGTTGGCCACAAGGAAAATCTAAAATGTTATTTCAAATCAAGCTATAAAATTAATGCTGGCCTGGAATGCAGATCCATACTAAGACATATTACGGTAATGGAGCTTTTTAAAGTATATAAATGAGAAATAATTAATTTGAGTTTTATTTTAATGTGCTATTCAGTGACATTAGGGGCCAGTGGCAATGCATTGAATGGTCATTCATTCACATGAAAGATTATTATAATTTCGCCACAAACTTTTAAATCCTTTACACGTAAACAGTGGTGTTTTTCACTAAATTCTATTTAAGAGAAAAAGCGCAGGCCTCATACGTGACAGTAACGAGACCACATGCTGGTGCTCCTGGTAGTATCTGTATCAGAAATCGCCAATGTTTTCCACTGATGAAAAAGGTGTGGCAGCAGCAGGACCAAGCTGTGTAGATTTCTGGAAGTTAACAGCTAATGAAAAGCGGTGCCTTTTCGAATGAAATGCTTCTATGGATCCAGCACTTCTTACAAGATGAACTTTTGCTTTGGCCTGTTCTTTGAAGCAAATTAAGTTTCTTTTAAGTGGGCAAAATGAGCAAAGAATAGTGAAGAAAAAAAAAAAAAAAAAAAAAAGTGAACCACTTAAAATCAACAGCTTGGCCTCCAAGGCTCTGCAGTGGTGCTCCAACCCTACCATCTAGGAATGCGAAACCCCACACTATAAACACAGAGTCCAACCAAGTGAAAGTACAAGAACCAAACGAATTAAAAACAGGACCATAGTAACAGAGTACTGAAACAAATGCCAAAAAAATTCTGTTTCTTCACCTGTAGTAAACTCTCCTGAAAGAAAAACACACTGAGGCCGAAAACCGGCAGGGGGACCCGTTCGCATGACAATCCAAAAGTTGAGTTCAAAAGTTTGGATGCTTTTCATAAACACTGAAACCGTTCTAGCACCAACAGAGAGGGGGACTGATTAACAAAAACAAGTCTGAGTGGAGAGAGAGAGAGAGAGAGAAAGGCCTACACCACACGTCTACCATATTTGCATCAACAAAACATTAATGCACCTTAAACAATTCCCTTATTGTTGGCAGCAATCGATAGCAACACATGATGTGTAAGAACTTTTGTCATGGGCTTCTGAGTATATTTCTGCAGTTCGATTTAACAGAGGAGAAAACCATTAATATTACCATTTCAAATGTACACAAAGTGTTGCATATTCATCTGGCTGCTGGTTTGTTTACTGTTCAATGTATTGGAAATGTGGAGTCTTTAGAAACAGCATTAAATATTTTTACTTTAAGGTGCTGCATGCCATGTGAAGGTTGAAAACTTGAAGGTTTCCCACAAATGTGTAAAAAAGGGACAAATAATAGAAAAAAATGAAGACTAAAGCATGGAACAAAATTTTTATTGTTGTGTCCAACCCAACATCTGCCCTGTTATCTTAGACCCCTCCTCTCACCTCCCTTCTATAATTCAGACCCTCAAATTACACCATTAACTGTACATGGAATAAAGTCTCATTCTGAGACCCTGCTATAACAAGAAAAGTCTCTAAATCGATTTCTAATAAAAAAAACCAAATTAGCAGTAGTGTCAGAAATATTTAAATGGAAAGCGTAATCTTGTCCTGCTTGCCTGTAATACAATCCATACAGACTTTCCATACATATCTTATGGGGGCTATCTGTTTAAAGAACATGAACTAGAGTTTATTTTAATGAGCCAAAACAGCTTTTGTAATTCTGAATGTGGTGTGTTTAATTTTCAGTGTTTTCTCTTTTATTACTGTTCATACTTGGGTTTAGGGGTTTTACAAAATCAGTTTTGTATACGTTGGTGCGTACTCTATTGTTTTTCATTTTTCCACGTCGATAACATGGGCAAAGAAATCCCATAGATTTACACTAAAGGGCGTACCCGAGACTCACCAAGCACTTTATAAGGAAAACCTGTACACCTTCTCATTCATGCGATTATCTAATCAGTAAATCATGAGGCAGCAGTGCAATGCATAAAATGATGCAGATACGGGTCCAGAGCTTCAGTTAATGTTCACATCAACCATCAGAATGGGGAAAAATGTGATCTCAGTGATTTAGAGCATGGCATGATTTTTGGTGCCAGATGGGCTGGTTTGAGCATTTCTGTAACTGTTGATCTCCTGGTATTTTCCCGCACAACCATCTCTCTAGAGTTCTAGAATCAGAATGGTGCCAAAAACATCTAGTGAGCGAAACGCCTTGTTGATGAGAGAGGAAAATTGAGAATGGCCAGACTGGTTCGAGCTGATAGAAAGGCTACGGTAACTCAGATAAACGCTCTGTACAATTGTAGTGAGCAGAATAGCATCTCAGAATGCACAACACGTCAAACCTTTAGGCGGATGGGCAACAACAGCAAAGACAACATCGGGCACTTTATAGAACCATAGTGTTCCTAATAAAGTGCATCTAGAAAACCTATAGATTAGATGTATTACTTAATATATAATATAATAAAGGAATAAATTTACTTTGAAACCGATCAGCAAATAGTTGTAAAGTTATCAGGCCAACATTGTGGTGGCGAGTTCCACATTGGCAAGAACTACTAATTTCCTTGAGAAAAAGTAAGAATCTTGTCTTTAACAACTGTGGCAAAATATAAAAAGGTAAACTAGGAACATTTTCAGTTGATTCATGGTCCTTTTCTAGTTCACCCTCAAAGATTCTCAGACTGCAGATCTGTGCATCGCAGTCACTATCTGTAACCACCCTAACTCTGGCACTTTTGGTGAACTCCAGTGACCCACGTCCCAAAACACTTCCACCATCAGTCAAACAGGAACAACTGGCATGACTTAGGCCAGTATGAATGGATTAGCAGTAGATGGGGTTTACATACAGAAAGCACCAACCACTCCTCTTTAGTCGCTGCCTTATAACCACTGCTTGCTCTTCAACGATGATGGCTGAACAATTAGACAGAAGCTACAATTTACATGCAGGTTTTCCAAAATGTGTTCAAGGTTCTTCATCTGCCCATTCAAATGTCAAGAGAAAATGTCTCCTTTAAAGAAGAAATTATATAAAGCAAGAAGAAATGCAAGAAGCAAACTGGATAAATAGGTTTGGGAAAGTAAATTAAGAAGCTATGATGAAGTACAATTCACTGTCAAACCCCTCTCCCACAAAAATGCTTGAAGGAGGGGGATAATGACCAATATTTCCTCAGTAACACTCATTTTTCTTTTCATGTTTATCTGTATTTCTCCTTGGCCAACCCCAGCTGCAGGAATGGAGAAAACCATGACAACTGTGATTTATTTTGCACCAAGGAGTTAATGGCAAGCAAAATTCATAAATCTGTGATTGTTATGTGTATGGGTCTGCATTTTCAAGATGGTTAATGATGAGGGTATTTTTGCGTAATGCTGGAAGTCTATTAACAAGTTCATTACCAGAAGGGAAAGTAGGAAATGTGAAGAAATGCTTGTAAACAGCTCCCTCTGCCAGTCTCACTGGGTGGGCCACACTGCTACTTCCTCTGAGTCCACAGCCTTAGCTGACAACAGATACTCACTAACCACAGATATTTGGCTGCCCTTACATACCTCATATCTCAGTGTCTTCACACACACCATACAGAAAAAATTAGCTTGAGCTGAGCCAAATGAGAGAGCAATGGTGGGATAGAGGGGACACGCTCCTGATAAAGAGATATTTTGTAGCTTTAACGGCTCTTGCAAACACAATATGAGGCAGGGCGGGCAAGGATGATTCTATTGCTAGACATAAATTCTACTGCTCTTCTCAGTAGCAAAGACCCAGGCTGAGACAAACAAATGGAAAACTCCCAGACTTGACCCCAAGGGAGGAGCTGAATGCTCTCAACGAGTCCATGACCTCCACTCCATCCCAATATAATTAAATTGGTGTGACCTTTAAACCACGGTGACCAACAAAATGCTATGTGGACTGGTTTGGTTATAAAAATATGAATGCATTTTAAGTGGAATGCAGCCTATGGACACCCTAACAACAATGTAGACAATGGAAAATTTGTGATTATTCTAGCTGAGTTGATCTGGGTTTGCATCATATTTTGTGATGTAATAGAATAACACCAGGGTAAGTAAATAAAATAAAGCATTTTTATTTTTGGAAGAACTATTCCTTTAAAAGTAGCCCTAATGGTAAGTGCAACAAAACAACTTGTCCATGATGTCGTCTTGACAAACCAATAAGGAAAAATTCTTGAATTTCAAACGTATGGAATGGGACACGAGGCAAATTCATTTAAAAAATAAATAAATAAAATCACTGGTCTATCTTTGTATCCAATTAGTTTTTCCCCACTGAGAAGAACAGCACGGACCCAATTGCTCTAATGTAAAGCATTACAAAAAAAAAACAAACTACAAAATCTGGCCCATGTGGGCCTGTGCCAGTCTGCCTCTATCCACTCTGACGCCTTGTCTGCCTCCCAGCAGAGGACTAGCATTTGTGCAAAACACGCTTCCTTTGTGCATGGGTATAGTGGCCCAGCTGTCAAAACCTGACTGCCCACAGCAGTAGAGAACATGATTCATGCAATGTGTTCCCCATGCCAAGACACAGCTGCCCTGCCAAACATGTGGATGGGTCCAGTGCCTTTGTTCCCAAAACCAATGTATAGAAACCCCAATGGCAGGGGAAAGCATGTGGGGGGAAATTAAACAAAACATATTATATTTCCTCATTGAGGACAGCCATAAACCAGACGTTTTTGTACCAGTTACTGTAAAACAGAAGCAAGTTTCCATTGCAACCGGGGAACTGTAGACAATTGGCTGGCATATAGTCTGGCTTGTTATATCATTACGGTCAAGTCGGGCAGACTAAATGGGTTCCAACGTTTCCCATTCAGAGCGGTATCAGCCCTTGCATCATTTCTAAGCAACTGAGTCACACATTCCATGCTCACCATGATGACAGTTGTGACCAGTCAACTTGTTCAGACTAGCCAGAGTCTCTGCTATTTTTTTGGCTCACCAGGATTTTGAATCCCATCAACAGCAATAAAAGACACCTCTCCATCCATTTCCTTTGTATGACACAAAAGGAAGGAGCAGGAGTAAACGGAGTGCGAGAGACAAGAAAGAAAAAGTCAACTTCCAGGAAAATTGAGGAGGTGATACCAAAACAGGAAAAGCATTGCCAGTATCAGAGGAATGTTTTAGAAAATGATATCGAAATAAGGCTGGGAGGTGCCTGGATGTTGAGAGACTGAATGAAATGGTAATGGGGTGGGAAAAGTTCAGGTACAATCCAAGGGTTTTATGACGGTAAGCGTTTAAGAAATACTAAATGACAGTGACTCGGAGGAAATGCAAGAAATAAGCCACATTGCTTATAGAGGAGGAAGGGCTTCAATATCATCTCCTTTGCTCGCGTCTACTGGCACTCAACGGAGGCAGTCTCATAGTGGACGTCCACTAGGGAGCGGAGTGTGTGTGTGTGCTTGCTTCAAACAGGATGTCAGAGACCCCGCTGGCCTTTCCATTATTGATGCTGTGCTGCTCTCAATCGAACACAGCCTTACACAAGTCCTCATGGTGGATGAAATATTGTACATTTGAAATAAATTGTCACTGTAGCTAACCCCCCACCCAACAAATTAAATATCCTTTCTACTCTTAAGCAACAATGACTAACTAACATCTCACACTGAATGTGAAATAAAAAACTGACAAAAACATACAACACATGAGTTACGCATGCACTTTTCCTTTCACAACTTTCAGTACTCTGAACAGCATGGAATCCATGACAACACTGTTGTAGGTTCCAGCATTCACTCAATACCAATGAAGCCAAACGTTGCCATCTAGTGTTGATAAGATCAAGAGTTGAACTTTCACGAATCATCAACTTCACCAGAGATTGCAAGGGTGTTAATTTGTGCAGGGCATTCCTTCGGGGTGGGGGGTTACAGTAAGAAAACCATTGTAATAGAAAATAATAGAATGCCTTAGCAAGATTGTGTTTCACTTGCTTTTGTTCTTGGGTAATTGAGCAGAGTGTGCTCACAAGTTCAGGTGGAACATAGTGATTTGATCTGAAAGGTAGCCTGGCTGATGCAGACTGAAACACAGCCCCAAAAAAACATGCTCCTTTTTTTTTTAGACTCGGCAACAAGCTCTCAAACAACAACAAACATCCATTAGCAGCAACAACAGTTGCTTTGTCTGGGGGTTGTTGTCAACAAACTTGCAAACTTGACCGTGTTCCTGCAAAATCCCAAAATCACATCTTGGCTTCGTGGGGCAGTGAGTTTTTCAAATGAGGTAGGTTGACAAGCAAACAGTTAAACGTTTTTCTTGGTAACTTAAACAACCATATAGATCAGTCAGATCTTTAAGGACGGGGGCAAGTGATTCTGATAGTATAAGTTGTGTCGGATAGTATAGTTTCAGTCTGCATTATGCAAGCCAGTCAGGAAAACAACAGACACAACATCAACAAACAGAATCTTTATACCAGGAATGATCAGGTCATGGCCTTACAAAAGGGTGAACAGGATATCATTGTGTCTAAGTAGAGCATTACTTACAAAGGCACTCGTACGAAAAGCCTTGATATTCTCTCAAGATTTTATGTTGCTTAAGATTCCCCTGACCCGAGTCTGGACCTCCCTTGTTCTGGCAAAGCTCCACGGTGCCCTCACTCACCTCACTAGCGTCATGCGTAGACTCTATCCGTAACCCCCTCCTTTTCCCCGCTAAACTCTCTCTCCTCCCCACCACGGGTAGATCAAGAAATCACTACAAGCCTGTAGTATGTAAAATCTGGGGTGTTCTGAGGGGGGTGGGTGGGTTGGATAGCAAGAAAGAGTGTTCCCCTTCGTACAGCCTCTGGAATATTAGCTGATGTAGTGCGTTTTGGGGGGGATGGGCCGATGGGGGACCGTTGTGGGTATACGACCACAGCACACTCCCCCACATGTGGTGTAAATTAGGAACAATCTTGTTTTTACCCACCACTGAAAAGAAAGGAAGGCTTTTTTGGGCAGTGTTTTTTGCCTCTTTGCCGACCTGCTGGAGAAGAAAGAGGCCGGAAATTTGGTTTCATATCAGTGTTTTTCACCGCAGTCTGAGACTTAGCTCTTGCGTTATTCACACAAAGCAGCATGACTTTCTGAAAGTTTGAACGAGGAAGTAATTCTCTTCTGAATGTGTGTCTGAACAAAGACAATGTTAAATTGAGGGAGCAAAGCCACCCAGGAAGTCATTCAACTCCTGATGAGAGGAAGTTCACCTTTAAATATTAATTTGAGTTTTGGTTTATGTATCGCATTAAATGCTGCTCTGTTTTGAATATTTTAATTATTTATCCCTCCCTTGATTGATGGCTGAAAAGTATAAACAATCTAATGCTTCCCTCTCTCTCTCTCAAACTAAAAACTGTAAAGAAACAAAAAGGCAGCTTTCTCAATCGAAACAAAGGAGATCAGATTAAGGTATTTTCATGACGGCATACTTCAAACACTGTCCGTATCAACAGCCCAGGACTCAGCCCAAATGCAGGTGTGAACCCAGCAGAACAATTCGCCACTGGATCACGACCAAGCTCAACGTTCTGATGCCCCAAGAAAAAACTCTCCCATCCACCCATGATAATAACCACAGCTCTCCCAGAACTTTGTACTATAATTCCTACACAAAGTCTGGCATGTAACCAAAGACGACCTCTTGCCTTCTTGGCTAAAGCCAAAAACCCAAACTCCCATCTTTCTCAGGAGGGCAAGGACAAATAAATGGGAGAGACAAAGTAAACAAGCAGCACTGGGACTCAGGGAGTCAACCACAATAAGGTGAGGGTTTTGCATCAAAGTGTACCTGTGCCTTGGGGTTTTCTGAGGGAACATAAGCTGTGACAGGCACTCAAAACAAAGAAACAAAAATGTGAGGCTCAAACGCCCAAGCGTCTCATTTTTCAAGGGGGCCTTGTTTTGTTGAATACCTTAGATTAAAAAAAAAAACACGCATCCCTTCCAACATGGCACGCATAAAAGTTTTTTACACGGTTGACGCCCTCCACTTTGAATTGTTCAGTACTAATGATGGGGGGGCACTTTGTGAAAATAAAAATGATCAGCAGAGACCACAAAATCAGACAGGGACTTTGACAATAGATGCCGGGCCCTTTAAGTGTGGGTCCAACAGGATAACTCACCAGTTGAATGTATGCCACTTTGTAATCTGGCCTCTTCACCCGCTGGTTTAAGTGGTTTCTTTTCTTGTTTGTACCTAGTTAGGAGAGAAAATGGAAGTGATGCATATTTAGTAAAAATGTTTTAAAAGAATATTGCATGAAAAATAAAGTTAATGGGTGTCATTTATGGAAGTTAAGATATGTCCTACTATCCCAGACAAAGTCAACATTAATCAAGATAAATTTGAAAATTACATTTTCTTTTAGAAATGTTTTTTCCCAATGCCATTTTCAAACGTTTTCCATAAATTGCTCGTCCACACTGAAATGTCTGAAAATGCTTAAATCCCCTTACAGTGTATGCCCCCCCCCCCCCCCAAAAAAAACAGCACGCGTGGCCCTGAAAAGCAATTGTCTTCGTGTTCCTCTGCCAGACAGCAATTCGGACTAACCTTTCCGGCGCCTTTGAAAGAATACCATGTGAGGGTCGTACAAAGTAACATTTATCTTTAAAAAAAAAGCTATCAAAGTTGATAGCAGGCACAACAACGCCACTAAAACATGGGCCGCCATCTTGATTGTTTAGGATTGAATGGATGACATGACAGCATTACATGAAAACAAATATGTAATTCTTGTAGAATATCTTAATTTACCCAGTCCACACTACAACACGAAGATGCCGTTTTTAAATGTATCCACATAGGAGAGCGTTTTCGAAAAGCTCAGTTTTCACTGGACAAAAATGCCATCTCAGTGTGGGTGGAAGACCAAAACGCAGAGAAAAACCATGACACTTGAAACTGCAATTACAGTTATAATGTAATGCGAAGTAACACCAAGTATAACATGAATAAAATAAAATAAAAAAAGGTAAAACATTGACGAATTACAGAAATTATAAATTTGGAGAAAATGTACTTTACACATTATGAAATTTTTATAAAATCATGGGGAAAATATCTTACAATGCAACTTCACAATGCAAAGCATTGCAAAATCTTAATGGCAGTACATTGTGCTTAATTTTCTCTTCGGAGAAATGTTTTTGTGATACATTCACCCCTATCCCTGACAAAAAATGTAAAGACTATGGCTCTTAAACCATACCATCTTTGTTTGAGCAGCCCAACATCTGCAACATTGTCTCAACCAGTGGCATGAGTTTATAATTATTAATAGAAACAATAGTAATATAATTAGTAGCCTTATTATTTTTGCTATTCCAATTGGTGGAACAGATATTACACACTTCAGCTTTAATGAAAATGACCCATTTATTGTGAGAAAAACATAGAGGGTAAAAACATTGTTCCATGTAAATTTGCATGAGTGTTTAAGCCTGGAAAACCAGTGTACACAAAATTACTTTCAACTGATAATGTTTTTCAGAACAGCTCTGATATCCATCATACTGTCTTTTGGGGCAAAAGGGGGGCTGGATTTATCTGTTTTGAAGCCCATGTCTTCAGTCCTGTTAACTGTGGAATGCATGTTAACCTTTTCCCAGCTGCCCCATGATGTCATTGTATGAAGCCTGCAGGGTAATATACCCAAAAACCCAGAGGAAAGAGTCAAGAAAAACAGCTGACAAAACCACTAATCTCCAGGAAAACAAGAGAGTAAATGACAGACAAAAAGATTAAATAATTAAAAACTCACCACTGAAACAAAATGACAGTCTATGGACACTGGAACAGGTGTGTTGTTTTAGTAGAGACATTTAACAGAATAAATTAAATAAGAACACCTGTCCAAAAAGATATTTGGTTCAATATGAGAGACTCTGTTTCAGAGAGTCTAAAGGAATAGTTCAACCAAAAATTATAATTTTGTCTTAATTTACACAAAAGTTGTTCAAAACACAAATAAATTTAGCTGAATGGCTGAGCTGTTCTCTTCCATACAATGAAAGTTGATGGGGACCAGAGGCCAAAGGGCCAAAAAACAAAAGAACAGACTAAAATTTAAGTCATCATTTATTAGTCATTGGGGTGTAAATAAACCTTGCCTTCACTCCATTATTCATTGCCAGTATTTTTGAGAACATCAAGACAATAATACTTGTTTTCAGAAAATTTATTTTGAATTAAGTTAAGCATAAATGTATCAAATATAGTCTGTTTATACTACATGGAAGAAAAAAAAACAATTGCCAACTGGGTAAGAAAATTTAAATGGATTCAAGATATATGAGATATACATTTAAGTTGTTAGGTTTTGAAAGATATGAGGATTGTTAAATTATGATAAATTATACATTTTTGGGTGAACTACCCTTTTGTAAGAATCCGCTCAATTGAAAAGTCAATGGGGCTTTTGTGGGATTTCTTATTGTACATCATAGATGTTTGGCAGCCTTCCTATACCAGGTCTGAGGAAACCCTAAAAACACAAACACTCCCTCAATTTGAGGTCATCCGAACAGCCAACCCTCTAAACAGGTGAGAAGAGCTTTTGTTCATGCATGTGAATACGGTTTCCATTACCGTACTCCCACCCAACACATTATATAGTATAAATAAATATTCAATCAGGTCTCTTTTGAGGTTGTGCATTGGCTGGCTACTATTATGTAACAAATCCCAGGCCTGAGGGGTAGTTATAGAAACCCCTTCCAAAATATCCCTGAGCTCAGTAGGAAAAAGAATAGATGCCTTGAGCCCGAGGGTTCCGCTTTTCTCCACATCATTTACACCATCAGCAGTGTGGAACCCATGACGCAGAATGGGACACCTTCTCTGGCGTGGTCTTTTGCACCTAATGGGTGTTCCACATTTTTTTCAGCATTTACATTGTGGTTGTAAAAACGGCCACTTTGTTTACTGCCCCTCTCAAGTGTTGGCATGGAAACCACACGGAAAAATCCCAGTGGCGTAAACCCAACTGGCAGCTCATAAAAGTGGTTCCCTCTGCGTTAACCAGATGGTAAAGCCCGTAAAAACACAGTCTTTATTTACTTACCCTTTGCCATTATTATTCACATATACTAATATAACTGCCTTACCTTAATCAAGACTTTAAAACACTTGGTTGTGTAACACTTTGGCACACTTTGTGAAGAAAAAAAACAGGGCAGGGCACAATTGACGTTTAGAATGCTACAGCAACAGACGGAGAGATAAGCAGCTGTGAGGGGAATCACGCAAACCACTCCTCTCTCCTTCCCTCCCTCGGTGACTCCCACCAGAGTTCTCCGATTTAGCCGTGTGTTTATACGTATATTTCAAACTCCTGCTCAGCTGTTGAGTATTTCCAAAACATCTTGTCAGAACTGATCATTGACTAACATGCATATCACCACTTTTAAGGGGACTGAGCACACCAGGAGTGCAAAACAAGTGATAAACAGAACATTGGCGAGTTGTAATATAAATGCATAACTCTAAAACCTTAAAAGCAGGAGTGTGTATTATTTTCAATGTTAAAATACTTTCCCTTATGACAACTACAAGTAAACCATTCATAGTTTGATTTCCTCACAGTAAACATAGGGTCTCTGTGGCGCTTTAATAATTGCTGTTTGTTTGAGTGGCTTGTCCACAAATTTATTAAAAATTAAGATTGCAGAGAGGCATTCATGAGGAAAATGTTCCAGAAATATTCATCAGGAAAGCGCTACCTGATTTGGGGCAGGACTATTTGTACGATCAACAGTTGGAGGGTGGAGTATTCAGGAGAGCTGTGTGAAAACAATGTTTATTTGTGCAATTGCATTCAGTGGTGCAAAAATTATGCACTAAAGCTTTAATGGAATAGGAAACCTCCTGTTGAACCAAGTTTGTATGCCGTTGACAATGTGACAATGTTTTCTTTTTAAATAATTTCTTTAAAGGAAACAGAGAAAATTGTACTCACAGTATTGGATCCTTGTGCGTATGGCTGCTACAGGAACACTGTAGATCTTCTCTAGATAGTTTCTCACATCAAATTTGGTCATTCTTGGAGAAAATTGAAACAGACAGCAATTCAGAGTTGCCATGGAGTAAAGAAACAAAAATGAAAAAAATTACAGTGACACGGTTTTGAGCTTATTTGTTGCAGGTTTTAAACACTTTGTTTTTTTGGGAACTAAAGTTGGCTTTGACAGTATAATGCATTTTGCAACATGCTTTTTTTGAACAAACAAACATAATTTGTGTTCCAGTTTCCAGTATGTTCTCAGTTACAGAAAATCTAACCAGAACAGTTCACAAATGTGTTGCTGGAACTAAATGCAAAGAGCATACTGAATGAGTATGTTTGTCCACAAGTCAGTCCATATAATAAGCACTGATTTCTTTCTTTTGCAAACGAAAGAGTTTCCAAGAAACCCATCAAACAGATCCACTTTTGGAAAGAGTATTATTGTATGCACATCATTCAGAATCAGCACCAGAATGTGATGCCCAGATTTCAATGAAGTGGAGTGGAGGTTTGGCGGAGTAATTTATGTGAGAGAGGAGAAGCGCACAAGTGTGGATTTGTCTGGGTGAAAGTGAGTGAGAGGGCCATTCCTAGAGAGCAGAGCACTCGAGCCACAGTGCGAGAAGTAGTAAGCAGACCTAAGTGCTTTCTGAGATCACAGAGTGGCGAAGCAGAGATCTTTTTGAATTCCTGCCCCCTGGTGACCTCTGCCAACAGGAAGCAGCTTTGCTTCCCTAAACACTTCTAGAGCTTTTAAGAGCTCTATGCATGAATGTCTTTACTTAAGTTTAAGAGGAAGGTGAGAAAGTGTATATCACTTCTTCCACTTTTTATTTTAGACCATGGGTTTTCAAAGTCTTAGACAGTATGTCCTCTTCCAACAAAATGTATGAGAATAATTCCCATTATGGTATTTTTATATACCATTGTTGTATTACAAATTGTATCACAAATATCACAAAGTGTAATAAAAAAAAAATGACTTGGACCAAATAATAATGAAAAGCAGCCAATAAGTGCCCAATATAGATTGGAACTCCAATACTGTTTAAAAAGCGTCCAGGGTGATTCCTCAAGAAGTTGCTGGAGAAAATGTCAAGAGTTCATGTCTGCAAATGCTAGGCAAAGGGTACTTTGAAGATGGTAAAATAAAACACATTTTTCATTCATTTTGGATTTTGTACAGTCAACATAAATCCCATATTTCCATTTATGTTGTTCCATAGTTTTGATGACTTTACTATTATTCTAAAATGTGAAAAAAAAAAAAAAAAACATTTCAAAACGTCTGACCGGTAGTGTGCGTGTGTGTATATGTATACATGTATATATATAAGGGCTAGGAAAAAGGACAATGTAATCGGATCACGATGACGATTGCGAACCGACGATGATCGACAATATTGGGAAATAGCAAAACTGTGAATCTGGGAAGTCCCCAAATATATTAAATAGTGGGCAGGATGTGAAACTAGCACCCACCACCTGCCAAATGCGACGAGACTTAATTCAGTCTGGAAGTTCCTCGTCCAAATGCATTTCATGCACAAGTAATTTTGCTCATCTGCCCGCAACAGGCAGTCGATCTGTAAGACACCTCGGAGTGACACGTGACAAGAAATGCTGTTAGACACAAAGCCACGCGCTTGAAGAAACATAATTTATTATTACATTTTTAATAACAGTCAAAAGAAAAGCTGTCAATGCATGCGTCTGATTCGCTGTTTGTTCAGAGGTGTGCAGCATGAGCTCTAACAGGTCTCCTGTCTCGAGGAACAAGCGCATGTAAAGAGTCATCACTCTTTTTTTCCTCAGTTTAATTTGTCTGAAAACTGTTTGCAAGAATAATGCCGTCTATGAGAATGCTGCAAATTATCTCAGATAATTTGGGTAGGAGGTTAAATAAGATTCTTTTGATTGCTTTATTTTATTGCTATTTTCATTTAGTTTAAAGATCAATTTGAATATAGAAATGTCTTGTTTATTTTTTGTGTTTCACTAAATTAATTACATTTTTAAAGCAAAAAAATAAATAAAAATTAAATAAAATCACCAACCCTAGGCAGGGGGGTTGACGATGTAATCGGATATCATTATATTTTTTTTACATATCGCCCAGCCCTAATAAAAAAATTAGATCTATATATAACTCAATCCAGCCTATCTGGCACGAACAATCATGCCACAGTCGAAATCACTGAGATCACATTGTTTCCCCATTCTGACGGTTGATGTGAACATAAACTGAAGCTCCTGACCCATATCTGTATGATTTTTTTTTTTTTTTAAAATGTAACATTCATACCTGCAATTAATAGTTGACTATTTAACAATTAAAAAAAATAAAAAATTAAAGCAATTAATGCAGAATCAGTTTTTTTTTCACTTCCTGAATCTTCACAAATTTTTCTCCACCCCCCCCATTGCAACATGATTAATCAGTTACAGTTTTTTAATCGATTCACAGCACTAATGTGCGTACACTCACTGAGCACTTTCTTAGGAAGACCTGTATACCTACTTATTCATGCGATTATCCAATCAGCCAATCATGTGGCAGCAGTGTAATGCATAAAATCATGCAGATATGGGTCAGGAGCTTCAGTTTATGTTCACATTAACCATCAGAATGGGGAAACAATGTGATCTCAGTGATTTCGACCGTGGCATGATTGTTCGTGCCATATGGGCTGGTTTGAATACTTCTGGAATTGCTGATCTTCTGGGATTTTTACACACAACAGTCTCTAGAATTACTCAAAATTGTGCCAAAAACAAAAACCACCCAGTGAGCGGCAGTTCTGCGGACAGAAATGCCTTGGTGATGAGAGAAGTCAGTGGAGAATGGCCAGACTGGTAACTCAGATAACCACTCTGTGCAATTGTAGTGAGCAGAATAGCATCTCAGAATGCACAACACGTTGAACATTGAGGTAAGTGGGCTCCAACAGCAGAAGACTATGTTGGGCACAGCAAGTACATACACACACACGCCATGTAAATAAATCGATCAAAATGTAAAAAAAATAAAAATAATTGCAACATCACATGAGTCAGTCAACTGAATTCCTTGTATTATACTCTATTGAATCAATCAAATGAAGCACTGGGTAGCACAGTTGTGACCTTCAGCAGATGTAAACAGATGTCTTGCGCAGCTTATCTTTTTTAAGCACTGACGTCTTGAAAAGATAGAGGCCTCCTTGTTGTTCAATCCTCTCTATTGCGAGTATGAGCTGCACCCCACCCTTCACACATAAACAGTCCACGCACTCATCCCTAAACATTTTCGCTCGTATTGCCTGTCTCAAAGCCTTTCCAAGTAGGTGACTCAGAGGGACAAAACACTCCAAATTTTGAGGAAATCCAAAAAAGGGGGAATCTTTTGTTAGCCGGTGAACTCTAGGTTACATTCACACCACTTGGACTATAAAGGCGGCAAAAAAAGTGGACAATAAGCTTTAATGAACTAAACATATCATTAAAACGAAATCATTTATAAGATATGCCAATACAAAATGTTGATAATGGATCCAATTTTTAAAAGGCACGTAGGAACATGAGACTAGGGAGGTAAATAAACGAGGTTAAACAAATCCAGCAGACAAGAGTACAAAACACTTCGTGAAGAGGCCCTCTTTCAAAAAAACAAGTGCTTTAAAATTCTTTGGCACTAATAAACACTATGCAAACCAGGTTGTTTTCAAGCAAAACAACTCATTGCCAAGTTGGAGAGTATTTGTAAAGAGTAGAAAGTGAAGTGAGGCATGTCTTTAATGTTTTAATGACACCTCTATTGCTTTGTCTACTTTCATACTGTTTATGGTGGGACTGTGTCAAACGTAGCTCCGAATGAGACAAAACAGTTCTTTAGGTCCATTGAGGTGGCAAAGGTTTCAAAACAACACAAAAATACCCTCTTCCTCTGATTAGACAGGCACCGAAGCATGATGAGGATGAGGATGTCTAGTGCGGATTAAGACACTTAAGGTCACAAAACAGTCTGTGTAAAAAAAACAAAAAAAAAACAAAAGTGCATGTAGAAAAAAACCTTCCACAGAGCACTTACGCAAGTGATAACATATAGCCCAATTACAAACGTGTGCGGTTTGGAACACGTACTGGCGGAATAATAACTTAAGAACAAGGCTCTACCGTCACTGCCTTAGATGTACGCCCTAAGGTTCTCCAGAAAACAAAGCAGACTTTGTGCTCTTTTCTTGCGTGGACTACGATTAGACCTGTTATTAACAGTCTGACTGCCTGTTTCGTATTAAATTGCGGCAATGCAATAATTACGGCTGTATTTTAAATGACGTTTTACAAACGTCACCAATATAGGCACAAGATGTTGGAGTTCAGAGCAGTTGAAAGACCTGTAAACACATTTGAAAGAGTCATGGAGTAATATTAGGGCATGCAATCATGCATGGCAATGTTATTCAGGGTTTTGGTACGAAAAAAAATTGCTTTGGTTAGTCCAGTCTACAATTGTGGCTGTTAAGCTTTGTTTTAAATGCTTTTATTTTTTGTGATCAGTGTGCACAATGTTATTCCCACTATGCAATTCTCACAGTCAAAACAAACCCCATTCCCGTGATTTGTCTGCCACCTAGTGAAAATTTAAGCAACGACAACATAGTAAATGTAGAAATTATGTTACTCATAAGTTTAATGCAGTGAGTAGTAACTAATGGCTGTTTACAGTTTTACTGATGGAAATTGTAGGAGGGGAAGAAAAAAAAACTTACTCTAAAGGAATGCGAAACTGTACTGTATCAGGCAGCTGTTCTTTTCCTGGTCTGACCAGAGTCAGATTGAAGGTGGGCCGGAATATTCTCAGCTGAGGGTTACCCAACTGGTACAAGGGATATCTAAGAATGTGAAAAAAAGATACATTACATGAAATCACATTAAAGGAAATTACATTCCCTTATCATTTTAAGGTTTGTCAGACAGACAGACCGACAGCTCTGAAGGACAGACAGACATATAGATAGCTCTGAAGGACGGACAGACGGACATATAGATAGCTCTGAAGGACAGACAGACGGACATATAGATAGCTCTGAAGGACAGACAGACGGACATATAGATAGCTCTGAAGGACAGACAGACGGACATATAGATAGCTCTGAAGGACAGACAGACGGACATATAGATAGCTCTGAAGGACAGACAGACAGACACACAGATATATAGCTCTGAAGGACGGACAGACAGACACACAGATAGATAGGTCTGAAGGACAGACAGACACACAGATAGATAGGTCTGAAGGACAGACAGACACACAGATAGATAGGTCTGAAGGACGGACAGACAGACACACAGATAGATAGCTCTGAAGGACGGACAGACAGACACACAGATAGATAGCTCTGAAGGACGGACAGACAGACACACAGATAGATAGCTCTGAAGGACAGACAGACACACAGATAGATAGCTCTGAAGGACGGACAGACAGACACACAGATAGATAGGTCTGAAGGACAGACAGACACACAGATAGATAGCTCTGAAGGACGGACAGACAGACACACAGATAGATAGCTCTGAAGGACGGACAGACAGACACACAGATAGATAGCTCTGAAGGACGGACAGACAGACACACAGATAGATAGCTCTGAAGGACAGACAGACAGACACACAGATAGATAGCTCTGAAGGACAGACAGACACACAGATAGTGGTGGTGTAAATGTTAGAATTTCACACGGTTAGGTTTGTATCATGGTTTTAGGGTCACAGTTCTGCATTTGATTTGTTCAGATATAAATATAACTGCCAATTCCAACGAATACTCTATTTGGTAAACACTTTTAACAGGTTTGCCCTTAGATTACAGACGCGCTAGGAAACAGGAAGAACTCAATCGCCCGGTTTAAACACTCACAGTGGACATCTCTATCACCGGGTCGTTTTCTCTGCTTGCCGTTTTCAACTACATACAACGTGGACAGAACTATGATGTCATCAAGTTGACCCACGTGAAACACCGGTAGAGCGTGTCCAACTACAAAGCCATACAGGTGCATTAGCAGAGTGTGTGTCTATTTGGCTTTGTTTTCTTCGCCAAACCATATGCACCAGATGCGTCATTAAACGTGAGGTGAACCGAAAGCGGTGCCGATGCTTACAGAACCGTGGGTGGCAAACCGAACGGTTCGGGTTTTCTTATAACCAAGAACCGTTATACGCCTAATAGACAAGATCGACAGATAAACAGACATAATGATAGATAAACCAGACAGACATATCTAAACAAATGGAATAACCGTGGTGCCATGTGCAAAAAAAAAAAAGACACGTTACAATCAGGAGTTAGCTAACCACTTTGGAGAAATACACTACAAAATATTAATTTAAGAATGTCTCAAGAAATCGATGGTCATCTTTCATTTTTCTACAGGTTTCTTAAGTAGAAACTTAAAAACACCCATTATTTACACAGGACAGCAATGCATAAAAAAAAAACACCAGTTAAGATTCACATCTTTAGACCACTGCTCGATTAGAAAGCGCTTATGGATAAAACACTCACATTATACGTTTAGCCATTTCTTGTAAAGTACTTTAGATGTCCACAGTCACATGTGCTGTTGTGGTTTTATTTTCATGTGTTCAAGGTCCTCCGTGCGTCTCTGCTGTGAACCTTGCGTCAATAAGCTTCTAAAACATCAAAACTTTTCAAATTAAAAGGCCCCTGTATATTTTTCCAACAATTTCAAAGAATGAATTGTGACAGTGGCATACAATTTCACTTCTCTCAAATATTTGAGAAAACCTTTACGTATAATATGAATTACAAATATAAAATTCAATATGAATAAAAACTTTTACACTGAAGGAATTGACATGACGTCACCTGTCGTCGTTTGACAGTGACCTATTGTCTTTTGCTCAATGCCACATTTGTATTTTCGCTCAATAAAGTTTCCTTATATGCATTTAATACTTAGTACATACATTTACATTACAATACATTTCTTTAAACAAAACGTGTCATTCGATCACAGGAATGTTAAATGTAAATTATGTATTCCAATTTCTAGTGTTGGCTTCGAGTCCCACTTAGTCCATTCCAAATCAAGTCCGAGTCTATAACAGGCCAAGTCCAAATTATCTGTTCATGAATCTGAATTAAAATTGTAACCATACCTATGGAGTTAGAATCATGCCAAAACCTCACACACACACACACACACACACACACACACACACACACACACACACACACACACACACACACACACAAAACGTGTTTTACTCACACCCAACGATTCACAAACAAATACAGTATGCTTTACGTATACATAGAAACATATTTCTTCAATGACAAAAATATCCTCCAAGTGCAAACTAAAATCTTTCAAGTACAAAAAAAAATCCTTCAAGTACAAAAAAATCCTTCAAGTACAAAAAAAAATCCTTCAAGTACAAAAAAATCCTTCAAGTACAAAACAAAATCCTTCAAGTACGAAAAACTGTCACGTGACTTTTGGCACTAGTTTTCCGCCTTGCTGATCCACACACAAATGCCTTCAGATCCACACACGCTAGAAAACGGTCATGTAATTCGCCTCCACAACAACAGGTGGCGCTGTTACCGACTTGCTTGGCAGCCGCCACGGACATGGAAAGAGAAGAGAAGAAGAAACGCTAGCGTGGGGGTTTTGAACACGATGAGCGGCAGTCGTTGCTTGTGAAAAATCAAATGTTAACTAAACCAGAAATGTCTGTCGTGGGTAGGGTGATATATATATATATATATATATATATATATATGTATATGTATATGTATTAGGGGGTGTCCATGGTTAACCGATTAACCGTTAAAAATTGCGTAACCGAGTGAAACATTTTGCTCGGTTAAGTGTATGGAGTTAGAATCATGCCAAAACCTCACACACACACACACACACACACACACACACACACACACACACACACACACACACACACACACACACAAAACGTGCTTTACTCACACCCAACGATTCACAAATAAATACAGTATGCTTTACGTATACATAGAAACATATTTCTTCAATGACAAAAATATCCTCCAAGTACAAACTAAAATCTTTCAAGTACAAAAAAAAAAATCCTTCATGTACAAAAAAAAAAATCCTTCAAGTACAAAACAAAATCCTTCAAGTACAAAACAAAATTCTACAAGTACGAAACAAAATTCTACAAGTACGAAAAACTGTCACGTGACTTTTGGCACTAGTTTTCCGCCTTGCTGATCCACACACAAATGCCTTCAGATCCACACACGCTAGAAAACGGTCATGTAATTCGCCTCCACAACAACAGGTGGCGCTGTTACCGACTTGCTTGGCAGCCGCCACGGACATGGAAAGAGAAGAGAAGAAGAAACGCTAGCGTGGGGGTTTTGAACACGATGAGCGGCCAACAGGTGAGTTTGCAGTCCTTGCTTGTGAAAAATCAAATGTTAACTAAACCAGAAATGTCTGTTGTGGGTAGGGTGATATATATATATACACTACCGTTCAAAAGTTTGGGGTCACTTACTCATTCTTTATTTATTTATTTATTTCACATTTTAGAATAATAGTAGTCAGCAAAACTATGGAATAATAGAAATGGAAATATGGGAATTATTTTGTGACCAAAAAATCCAAAATAAATCCAAAACTATGTAATATTTTAGCATCTTCAAAGTAGTCACCCTTTGCCTAGATTTTGCAGACATGTACTCGTGACATTTTCTCAACCAACTTCTTGAGGAATCACCCCGGGATGCTTTTTAAACAGTATTGAAGGAGTTCCCATCTATGTTGGGCACTTATTGGCTTCTTTTCTTCATATTTTGATCCAAGTCATCCATTTCAAAAACTTTTTTTTTTTTTAGGAAATTTTAGATTTGTAATTAAATAAATGTATATGTTTTGGCAGAATAATATTTTGTCTACAAAGTTAATTTCAAACTTTTAAGCATACACCTTCAGATCAAAAGATTTTTAAGATCATGAGAAACATTTCAGACAAGTGACCCCAAACTTTTGAACGGTAGTGTATATATATGTGTTTATGGTACCACAGGAGCTAACCTAGCTTACATCGATTAGGCTAATTTTTCATTTTGTTTCTAACTTAACTAAATTAAACTATGGTCACATATAACGTTACACTTGATACGTCTTGGTCTTAAGGCGGAATTTTGAAGTGAAGACGACCTCAGGCCACACACATTTGTTTAAGCACCATCTGAGGAGTTAAGTCACTGAAATAACAATGTAACGGGAGGTTTTTATTGTGAAGAGTTTATTGGAGTTGAAATGTCATTAGCGCAAACTTTTTTTTAGCGGCGCTGCTCGCGCTAATTCACGTGAAAAGATGTGGAGATATTTAGAGCTGATATGTTCATGGAACAGTTATAAATAGTACAGGAGGTTAAAGTGTAAGCAGAAACAGCCACAGAGCGGTATGTATGCTGCAGACAAACCGGCTTTGTGCACCTGTTATTTCTATTTTCATGTGGTTTGAGTTTAAGATGTATATGGCTGAATACTGAATACATCCTGAAGAAAACACAATGATGATGCATTAAACTGTGAGGAGAGCTGATGGACTTATTTTTCAACAGGGCACATAGACATTGTCACCAACCAACTAAAAAGCTTTTGCATAGAATAAGGATAAGGCCAACTTTATTCACCCCAAAGGGAAATTCAATTAGTTGAATAGAGCTCATCTATTTATCAGTTATACATTTAGATGGCTGTGGGTAAGAAATATCTTCTGGTCCATGGTATCCAGGCTGCCTAGCAGCGTGAATAAATTTGCACGTAAGGCAGCATGGGGAAACCGAAGCTAGTTATGAAGCAGAAAACAGCATAAAATAAAACACTTGCCACCACAGACTGATAAAACATCTGCAGCATCTTAATACAGATGTTAAGAGATCTGAGCTTGTAGAATAGGACCTCCAAATCAACCCTGGTCTTCTCCTGCCAGTGTCTCATAGAATATAGAGGGTTCATTCCATGTCAAATCAGTCAGAATCCAGGAAAGTGGTTGCAGCAACATCTCAGATGAAGAGTTTTTCTATATTATGTTTGGGTTTCAAAACCAAGGCCTGCAAAAATATTCATATTCAAATATTCATTTTAATTTTTATAGCATCAAAAACACTATCAGAGAACCATGTTTGGGCATTAATAACTTAGTGTTATTCCTAGCCTCACCAAACTTTGCAGGATGGAAGACAAACATGTTCTTAGTATAACTGAACCAAAGTTTGTACTGCATGCCTATTGAGTTTCTACAAGGCCCTAGATTTGGGTAAATGGCTAAACCCCTGATATTGAGGGTATTATAAACTAATTTTCTGCATCCATATGATATCTATCATTACATTTTCTTTAAGCGCAATCTTGTATTAATCGTGTGCCAATATTTGAGGTCTCTATCACTAACGGTCATGAAGATATTAAGAATAAAGCAAAGTGTAGTTTTTGGTCATTTTATTGGTCATGTCCAATTATACCAGTATTTTTGACCTCATACATTTTTCCTCTTCCCCTCTCTCTAGGAACTGTTTGCACAAACAATGTTAGAGAGGCTCCACACACGGCTCCAGCATATTGTCAGTCAGCAGCCACTTGACCTGGATTACCTTGAATTTGTGTGTTCTCAGGAGGCTGTTCTTTTTAGTGCTGCCTCTAACCAGGTTCTCATCCCAAAAGCCATTGTAGATGCACTCACAGAGCTGCACAAGTTGGTTGTTGAAGAAAGAGAAAATCAGGTCCTCATAGTATCTGTGCAGGTTCGTCATGGAGCAACTGGGCGTCCAAAATTTAACATTTCTCCGGATTCTCTGTTACATTTCATCAACCAAGGTCTTCCTGTACCATGTATTGCTAACTTGATGGGAGTGTCCACTCGCTCTCTCTTCAGAAGAATGAGAGAGTTTGGCTTTTCTGTCAGAGCAAGCTATAGCACCTGTTCAAACGCAGAGTTGGACAATTTGGTAACTGAAATCAAAAAAGACATGCCTCATGCTGGGTACCGCTTGGTTAAGGGAAGCTTGCAGGCCAGAGGATTCAGAGTGCAGTGGGAGAGGTTGCGGGCCTCCATGCACCGTGTGGACACTGTTGGCATCCTTTGTCGCATGAACCAGCTAGGGTGTATTGTGCATCGCACCTACTCAGTTCCTAGTCCCAAAGCTCTGGTCCACGTGGACACAATCACAAGCTAATATGGTCTGTATAATTCTAAGAGTTAAAGAGTATTGTCTTGACCAGCTGTATATGAAAAATGTCATGATATCACTTCTGTTTTGATTTGATGGCATATAAATGAAATGGATTTCACTTACATATATTGCAGGCTGTATTATTATAGTGTCTTTTGTCTAACCAGGTACAACATTGTTATTTTTGGTGCTGTGGATGGCTTTTCTTGAAAGGTATAATTTACGTTAAAAAAAAACAACATTTAAGAGGACAGCTTGAAAATGAACAAATTCACCCCCTTTTTTCTATAGATAATGTACCTGGGTGCAGCGAACAACAATCGGGCCTCAACAGCACTGGCCTTCTTCCAGCAATCAGTGGACAGATATGGATTTCCATCAAGGTATACAGTGGGTTATTCCTTGCCTTGCGTTCCTCACTACAATATGCAATCTTGTATGCCATGCATCTAAAGAATGTACAGATGGATATAAAGCAAAGAGATGAAAAGGTAATAATGGTGCTCTCTCTGTTCTGCAGTAAATGGAAAAGAAATGTGTGGAGTTCTCCCTCCGGATTGGGTGAAAAAGGGAGCGGATACAGGAAATGACTTTTCTGTTTACTGCAGAGTGGAGGATCCATGTTTCTGACAAAACACTTGATGTTATTATATTTTGATAAATTAAATGGACAGTACCTGGTAGCCTTGTCTGCTTAAATGGAGTATAAATCAACATAAAAAAAGAGTATTTGCAGTATATTAATTCGTTTTTTTACCGAATTATTTTACACTGAAAAGATCACACACTTGAGACAGACAGGCCGCAGTGCTCGCTGCTCGGCGGTCCAAGGAAAAACACACAGGCCGCGGTGCTCGCTGCTGCCACAGTGAAGACGTCTTTGACATGGTTTAGTGACTAAACGTTCATTAAACAAATACTGAGCAAACTTCCAGAAGGCTTCAGTAAGCATAGACCTATCTATCGCCAGTGGGTTGGGCTAATCCAAAATTGTGAAAACAAGCGGGGTGTTCTGAAAACAGGCTGTGACCTCTGAAACAGCGAGTTCTGAAAATACCCACATTAGCACTTAGCACTTCACTCCTGATGAAATGAACACCTAAATTATTTGACCAATCAGAATTTTTGTTGAGCCAGAACGTATTGACCAGTGGACTACAGCCCCAGCTGTCGGAATGTAGACATTTTTATATTTCATTGCATTTTTTGTTGTTGCTAAATGCAACTACTTACTGCATCTTTAAGTGCGAAACTGGTGTGTTTACGTGATATGTTGACAAACAGGAAATGCCTGAAGTTAAAATTGTTTAGAGCAAAACAAATAGTAAATGCACAAAATGTTTATTTTTTTAGGGTAAGAGCGGATCATGGAGTCGAGAACGTTGACATTGCACGGCTTATGTTCTCTATCAAGGGAACAGGAAGGTCCAGTTTCATTGCTGGGAAGAGCGTGCACAATCAAAGGCAGGTTTTTGTCACACTTCTATATATCAAAGCTATTTTTTTTCATAATATCACACAATATTTCTTTACAAAAAGAAATAACAGCTTGTTTTTTGTACTTTTGATATATGCTCAAGTCAAAAATAGGAAATGGAAAATAACGGAACACAGACCCAATTTGATTCATACTTAATTTTTCTAATTTGTGTGACCAAGAAGTTGTGGACTTTGTCTTGCACTTTATAATATTGTCTTGCACGCTTGGTGGTACCTGATTAATGCAGTGAATATAAGACTGATCATCACCATAACTGTTTTTTCCCCCACAAAGTAAATTTAGATTTAAGTCTTTGAAATGTACCATATAGTGACTGACTGAACAAATTAGGCTTTAACATCAAGAAAAGGAAAAAGAATATTCACTTGATGGTGATAAACATTTTTCTTTTGAGACCTTTTGGTTATGCTATTGTAAAATCTTATGTATTTTGTATGTAAACCATATCTAATCTTGCTCTAACTCTCTTCCCAGAATTGAACGACTCTGGAGAGACGTGTGGTGTGCTGTGACCAGCATATACTACAGTGTGCTGCATTCACTAGAGGAGGATGGTTTGCTTGACCTGTCAAACATTGCACACCTCTTCAGTTGTCATTATGCGTTTCTGCCAAGACTACAAGCTAGTCTTGATATCTTCACCAGTGGATGGGATAACCACCCACTCAGAACTGAGGGTAACCTAACACCCAATCAGCTGTGGGAGATGGGGAACATTCAGCATGCCATGGCAGAACCAGAAAATGCAGAGGTAAAAGGGAATGTCTGTGCCATTTTGTGCTTCTATGTTTTAAGTTTGTCAGTCCAAATCAAGGTCAACATAGTTGTCTTTCTTGTATGAGCATGGTGTGAGTCTTATGTTAATCTAATTTAGATGATTTGTTGAATTCATGGTGCTTTTATTATTAATTACTGTGCATACACTTTCAGTGAGTTCCACTGGCACACACACATAGCTGTTACATATGAGATGCAGTGATGTATATTGCTCGTTTGTAATACTGAAGTGAAATGCTCCATTAATGCTCTGTTAACTTTGAGTGATCATTAACTTCATTACTAAGGCCTGTCTAACATTGCTTTGCTGTCAAGGCTCACACCAGCAGACTCAGCGCACATGGGTGCTGCATTATTTTTAAGCAGAAAATTGGGACATAACCTTCTCCATTGTTTAACCCTTGCTGAAAAGTACTATACGCATGAAGTATGTGCGAAGATTTTAATTGAATTAAAGTATATTCAATCAGTTTTAAGAATATACTTGGCAATGGGTTTTTATGCTCTACATCAGTTGTTCTCAAAGTGGGGTCCCCAGTGGTCCTTGAGGGAGGTTCGAGGGGGTCTTTTTATATATATATATATATATATATATATATATACACACTCACCCAAAGGATTATTAGGAACACCTGTTCAATTTCTTATTAATGCAATTATCTAATCAACCAATCACATGGTAGTTGCTTCAATGCATTTAGGGGTGTGGTCCTGGTCAAGACAATCTCCTGAACTCCAATGAATGTCTTGAATGTCAGAATGGGAAAGAAAGGTGATATAAGCAATTTTGAGCTTGGCATGGTTGTTGGTGCCAGACGGGCCGGTCTGAGTATTTCACAATCTGCTCAGTTACTGGGATTTTCACGCACAAACATTTCTAGGGTTTACAAAGAATGGTGTGAAAAGGGAAAAACATCCAGTATGTGGCAGTCCTGTGGGCGAAAATGCCTTGTTGATGCTAGAGGTCAGAGGAGAATGGGCCGACTGATTCAAGCTGATAGAAGAGCAACTTTGACTGAAATAACCACTCGTTACAACCGAGGTATGCAGCAAAGCATTTGTGAAGCCACAACACGCACAACCTTGAGGCGGATGGGCTACAACAGCAGAAGAACCCACCGGATACCACTCATCTCCACTACAAATAGGAAAAAGAGGCTACAATTTGCAAGAGCTCACCAAAATTGGACAGTTGAAGACTGTAAAAATTTTGCCTGGTCTGATGAGTCTCGATTTCTGTTGAGACATTCAGATGGTAGAGTCAGAATTTGGCGTAAACAGAATGAGAACATGGATCCATCATGCCTTGTTACCACTGTGCAGGCTGGTGGTGGTGGTGTAATGGTGTGGGGGATGTTTTCTTGGCACACTTTAGGCCCCTTAGTGCCAATTGGTCATTGTTTAAATGCCATGGCCTACCTGAGCATTGTTTCTGACCATGTCCATCCCTTTATGGCCACCATGTACCCATCCACTGATGGCTACTTCCAGCAGGATAATGCACCATGTCACAAAGCTCGAATCATTTCAAATTGGTTTCTTGAACATGACAATGAGTTCTCTGTACTAAAATGGCCCCCACAGTCACCAGATCTCAACCCAATAGAGCATCTTTGGGATGTGGTGGAACGGGAGCTTTGTGCCCTGGATGTGCATCCCACAAATCTCCATCAACTGCAAGATGCTATCCTATCAATATCCTACCAACATTTCTAAAGAATGCTTTCAGCACCTTGTTGAATCAATGCCACGTAGAATTAAGGCAGTTCTGAAGGCGAAAGGGGGTCAAACACAGTATTAGTATGGTGTTCCTAATAATCCTATAGGTGAGTGTATATACATACATACATACACAAACTTTTTAATTCTGACTTTTTCTAGAAATAGGCTATTTTACCAAAAATGCATCCCATTGACATTAATTTGAACATACATTGACAAAGAAAGTAATGTTATTCAGTCTCAGAATAAATATTGTGTATTTCTGGAGTTTGTTTCAAAATGTTATCAAATGTGGTTTGGCTCCTTGATGTAAAAATGTTTGAGAACCACTGCTCTACATAAACACTTTACATGTCTTTTCAGGGATTGTACCTACCACATTTGGACTGGGAGGACAGTGGCCTGCCTGATGAGCCACACCATGGTGTTACTGTTCCTGAGATGGGTGATGTACTGAGTGACGAACAAATGGCAGCACTAAGGGCAGCCATAAATCCCCTGGGACACTCCCAATCACATGGCTCAGACATCTACCTACTTACTGTGCAGTATGTCCAGCACTTACTAACTTACTAACACTTAATAACTGGTTTGTAAGAGATGTTACAGTATAGGCCTATCATTTCTTTTCACACTAAACCAAATAAATATTTCTGAATCAGTGAGGTTGTCTCATTGATTTTTCTCTGTTTAATCAAATCAGACCAGCAGACATGCCCCATGTTAGGACTGCAAGCGGCAGCATAGCTTTCCTCAAGCAGTGCTAGCAGCGGACTTTCAGCTCTCTTAATGTTATAATGAATGTTCAAACCAAAGACATGTAGATTGTATTATTTTTATTGTAGTGTGAATACAATCAAAAAACATCTGGGGGGTTGGAACAACCAAAATAAATACAATAACTTTAACTGACAACAACAAACAACCCAGGAGACAATGCAACGTGGTCACATCGGGGGAAATGTTGAAATAAAGGTTTTGAAGGTGTCAGAAAGACAAACAAAAAAAAGACTAGAGAACCAAACTGGCTGCATCAGATTTTAGAGAGATGGGAAACCGTAGAAGGACTCATTTATTAATAAAGGAGCCATTTACTGAATTATTCAAAGACATTCGCTCCCTGTTTGTGGAGGTATGGTCTTAGTTTATATCCATGACTAAAACTCTGAACAAAAACATGAATGAGAACTGCCTTTGAAAGAAGCTACATTTTAGCACTGCCATGATTATACCAATCCAAATCCAGTGTCACATGTTTGAAGGCAGGCACTCAGTTCTACCTGAAATACAGTGAAGTCTTGGTAGCAGACAGGAAGACGGAGAGTCTCAAAGCACGTGGAAGATTTTGGCAGACTACAGTTAGTCACCTCCAACGTGAGGGTAGTTGTAGGAGCCTCCCATCCAACCCAGAACTTCATGAGTGCCTTCAGTTCATCACTGGATGCTACAAAATAGAAATATATAAATGCTCAAATTGATAGAGAATGCTTTTTTATACACTTTGCTCATGGTTGTCAAATAATTTTTTGAAGTACAACACCAACAAGATTTTACCTTACAAGTATTGGCTATGTAGCTGATGCAAACACTAGATTGTATCATTACAGATACAATTCAGTAGAAAATGTTCTAAACAACTTAAGAGCCATACAGTTGCATTTATGCAGTATAAAAATGAAGAACCTGGCCATTGTTTTTGATTTCTGGAAAGCATCTTGTTTCAGGTTATGAACAAAGATGGCTGAACATATTTGTATCTGGAAACCCTACACTGGCCAGGTTCTTTTGATAAACAGTATGGCACTCTGAATTTTTTGTGAATAGTTTGAATATAAAAGACTCTATAAGGGTTGTGAGATATAACCCAGATCTGGCAGACAATTTTAATGTAACAAATGTATAAAATAAAAAGTACATTTATTGTCTTGTTTGCATAGGATTATTTAACCGATCCGATGTTCTGGATCAGTAGCTAAATGTATAACTGTTTGATAAATAGATGAGCTCTATTCAACTAATTGAATTTCCCTTTGGGGTGAATAAAGTTGGCCTTATCCTTATTCTATGCAAAAGCTTTTTAGTTGGTTGGTGACAATGTCTATGTGCCCTGTTGAAAAATAAGTCCATCAGCTCTCCTCACGGTTTAATGCATCATCATTGTGTTTTCTTCAGGATGTATTCAGTATTCAGCCATATACATCTTAAACTCAAACCACATGAAAATAGAAATAACAGGTGCACAAAGCCGGTTTGTTTGCAGCATACATACCGCTCTGTGGCTGTTTCTGCTTACACTTTAACCTCCTGTACTATTTATAACTGTTCCATGAACATATCAGCTCTAAATATCTCCACATCTTTTCACGTGAATTAGCGCGAGCAGCGCCGCTAAAAAAAAAGTTTGCGCTAATGACATTTCAACTCCAATAAACTCTTCACAATAAAAACCTCCCGTTACTTTGTTATTTCAGTGACTTAACTCCTCAGATGGTGCTTAAACAAATTTGTGTGGCCTGAGGTCGTCTTCACTTCAAAATTCCGCCTTAAGACCAAGACGTATCAAGTGTAACGTTATATGTGACCATAGTTTAATTTAGTTAAGTTAGAAACAAAATGAAAAATTAGCCTAATCGATGTAAGCTAGGTTAGCTCCTGTGGTACCATAAACACATACATACATTATATATATATATATATATATATATATATATATATATCACCCTACCCACGACAGACATTTCTGGTTTAGTTAACATTTGATTTTTCACAAGCAAGGACTGCAAACTCACCTGTTGGCCGCTCATCGTGTTCAAAACCTCCACGCTAGCGTTTCTTCTTCTCTTCTCTTTCCATGTCCGTGGCGGCTGCCAAGCAAGTCGGTAACAGCGCCACCTGTTGTTGTGGAGGCGAATTACATGACCGTTTTCTAGCGTGTGTGGATCTGAAGGCATTTGTGTGTGGATCAGCAAGGCGGAAAACTAGTGCCAAAAGTCACGTGACAGTTTTTCGTACTTGTAGAATTTTGTTTCGTACTTGTAGAATTTTGTTTTGTACTTGAAGGATTTTGTTTTGTACTTGAAGGATTTTTTTGTACTTGAAGGATTTTTTTTTTGTACTTGAAAGATTTTAGTTTGTACTTGGAGGATATTTTTGTCATTGAAGAAATATGTTTCTATGTATACGTAAAGCATACTGTATTTGTTTGTGAATCATTGGGTGTGAGTAAAACACGTTTTGTGTGTGTGTGTGTGTGTGTGTGTGTGTGTGTGTGTGTGTGTGTGAGGTTTTGGCATGATTCTAACTCCATACCATAAACTCAACATCAATATTTTAAGCTTGTTTTAAATTTCACAACTAAGAAAAATATTTTGTCAATATAAATGTAACAAACTTTGTTGCATGAACATTTTATGATTATGCAGTCAATCTGAAATCTTTAAATACCAACCAAAGAAAATTTAATTGAGCTCTTCTTTAAATCAAAAACATGGAAAATAATAATTCTAAGTCATAAATTTAACAGAATTGTCCTTCAAAAGTGTCAGAGAGTTAGGCTTTAAAAAAGACGTGCATAAGTTACCTTATACAAATGGTGGGTAACAATAATAAAAAAGAAAAAAAAGAAAAACGTCATAACCAACTAAATTCATCTTGTAACATGTAGTCTAGCTTCATACACAAACTCTGTCAAATTGAATAATAAATTTATTTTATAGTCTATAATTAAATTATAAACGTCTAGCTTACTGTTGTAACCTCCGTTCCCTGATGGAGGGAACAAGACTTTGTGTAGAAGAAGCGACACTAGGGGTTGTCTGAGGAGCCGACAATGAGGTTCGGCCGCAACAGTGGCTTGGTTCAGCGATGTGGCCGGGAGGACCCCGATATGGGGGGAACAAGGCGACGTGCCAAGCATGGGAGAAAGCCACGCCAGCCGCGCCTTTTCTCTCTCTATGTTTCTCGCATAGAGTTAAAGTGGCTGGGGCCATCTTAACACTATCACATGCATCAGGGAAGGCGTTCTTTCCCAGTTCCTATTCAATCAGGGGGAAAAGACCCTGCGGAGACCACACCTGCCCAGACTGGGGGAGGTAAAGAGTGGTGAAATACATCACATGGGCTTTTAGGTCACATGTGGAGAATGGCGCGGTGGTAGATCCTACCTCATTGGGAGGGAGGAGTTGCTACAAACACGGCGACCGGGGGTCAGTGAGGACTGCCCAAGGGAGACGCGGGTCCGCTCGCAAGGGGACCGTACTGCAGAAAATACACACAGGGGGATTAATCCACATGGGGGCCTGACCTGTGGAGCACTTATTCCAGTACAGGGTAAATTGAGTACCTGCATTGGGTTTGGTCGGCAAATTCTTCTGCTGAATTCGCGGACCAGAGGGCTAGGGAGGAGTCATCCAGGGAGCCGAGTTAGTGGGATCTCCTGGGATAAGAGTGCAAGGTATTGCATCAGCAGAGGGAAAGGGCGCTAGGAGCAAGCGGTACACCCGGTCAGTTGTTACCGCGTCACCAAGTTCTACCGGCTCGGACCTGAGAAAACACTGGATGAAACTGACTCAACCCTGAGATTGTAAAATCTCGTAAAGGTATTGGGTGTTGCCCAACCCGCTGCTCTGCATATGTCTGCTAGGGAGGTGCCTTTGGCCAGTGCCCACGAGGATGCCACACTTCTCGTCGAGTGTGATCGAACCCGCAAGTGGGCGGGCACGACCTGGGTGTGATAGGCCAATGTAATGGCATCAGCCACCCAGTGGGAAAGCCTCTGTTTGGAGACAGCCTTCCCTTTCCGCTGTCCAGCAAAGCAGACAAAGAGCTGCTCAGAACGTCTAAAGCTCTGTGTGTGGTCCAAATAGAAACACAAAGCACATACCGGACACAGCAATGAAGGGGCTGGGTCTGCCTCCTCCCGGGGCAGCGCTTGCAGGTTCACTACCTGGTCTCTGAAGGGAGTCATAGGAACCTTGGGCACGTAGCCCGGTCGTGGTCTTAGGATCAGATGTGTCTTTCAGACCGAACTCAGTGCAGGTGTCGCTGACCCTCTTGATGGAGGCGAGCGCGATCAGGAGGGCTGTCTTCAAGGAGAGGACCTTAAGTTCGACTGATTCTAGCAGCTCAAAGGGGGGTCTCTGAAGGCCTGAAAAGACCACTGAGAGATCCCAGGAGGGGACCAGCCTCCCCTCCAACCTCTCCTGCAGGAATGAGATCACTGACCCGACTGTGCACCTCTGTGGGTCTTCAGCCCGGGAACAATACCAATTCACAAACAAGCGCCACTTCAGGGCGTAAAGATGCCTGGTAGAGGGAGCTCGGGCCTGGTTGATCATGTCTACAACAGCAGGTGGTAGGCCAGCTAGATCTTCCGCATCCCATCCAGGGGCCAGATGTGGAGGTTCCAGAGGTCTGGGTGCGGATGCCAGAGAGTGCCCCGTCCCTGAGAAAGAAGGTCCTTCCTCAGGGGAATTCGCTAAGGAGAGGCTGTTGCGAGGAGCACGAGATCCGAGAACCAAGTCCGAGAGGGCCAATAAGGGGCCACCAGAGTGACATGTTTCTCGTCCTCCTTGACCTTGCATAGCACCTGTGGCTCACTGGGGGAATCGCATACTTGCGCATCTGTGTGCCAGCGCATCTGTCCCGAGGGGAGCCTCCATTCGGGTGTACCAGAGCGTGCAGTGGGAGGTCTCTCGGGAGGCGAATAGTTCTACCTGTGCCTTGCCGAACCGTTCCCAAATCAGCTGGACCAACTGGGGGTGAAGCCTCCACTCTCCGCTGGGCTAACGCTGTCGTGGTAGCGCGTCCGCTACCATGTTGAGGTTGTGAGTGGTACACAGTGACTTGAGTCACTGCTGGCTCCAAAGGCGGAGACGATAGGTGAGTTGTGACATGTGACGGGAGTGTATGACACCTTGGCAATTTATGTACGCTACCAAGGTGGTGCTGTCTGATCGGATCAAGACATGCTTGCCCAGAACTAGCGGGTGAAAGGAGTACAGCCAACAACTCTAGGCAATTGATGTCTGTTCAGGGTTTGAAAGTTTGGTGGCAGGCAGGGGTGATTAAACACACTGTGCATGCCGCGGCGCCATGCTCGTCTCGGGACTCGAATCTGGAGCCAGTGATGGAGCAGTCTCATATGCATCAACTGCCGCGTTGGATGCCATATGCCCCAGGAGCTTTTGGAAATGTTTTAGGGGGACCCACGTGCCCGAGGTGAGGCATTTCAGCACTGACTGCGCCCGCTTGTTGGTGAGGCGTACTGACATTGAGACCGAGTCTAACTCCATGCCGAGAAAAGAGATGCTCTGAACCGGGGCGAGCTTGCTCTTTTTCCAGTTGACCTGAAGCCCTAAACGGCTGAGGTGCCTGAGCACCTGGTCCCTGTGGGTGCATAGTAACTCTCGGGAGTTGGCCAGGATGAGCCAGTCGTCGAGGTAGTTGAGTATGCGGATGCCTGCTTCCTAAAGATGTGAGGGGACAGGGACATGCCAAAGGGGAGGACTTTGTACTGATACGCCTGGCCATCGAACGCGAACCGTAGAAAGGGTCGATGTCGAGGCAAGATTGAGATGTGGAAGTACGCATCCTGCAGGTCTACCGCTGCGAACCAATCTAGATGCCGGACGCAAGTTAGGATGTGTCTTTGCGTGAGCATTTTGAATGGGACGCCGGAACACTTTCTGATACAATGGCGAGACTGTCCGTGAAGCGAGCCGCTGTCACCCCAAGCCCGAGCAGAAATCAACGAGCATGTCGGGTGGCGGGTGGTTTGTGGGGATGTACACGGCGAAACTGAGCACGCTGCCATCCCCAAATTGCCTCCATCGCCAGCCGGGTCGTCCTCAATCCCCTAGGAAGAAGGTGCGATGCGGGGGGCGGCTGGAGTGGCATTCCTTTTTATCAAGGAAAGCCGTGACTGCAACGTTGCCATGGTCATGTTCTCGCAGTGAGAACACGAACCATCCCCAAATGCTGCCTCGGTGTGATCGCGGCCCAGACACACGAGGTTGCGCCTGTGACCATCAGGAGCGGAGAGAACTCGACCGCATCCAGGAACTACACAGGGGCAGAAAGGCATCTTTATAAAGACGCGTCCTGTGTATTGCTCTTTTAGAGAAAAACACTCTTTTAGGGAAAATGTATCTTTTTAAGGCGCTGTTGAAGCGCAGGGGCAAAGCTGCACTGCCATGCAGCGAAGGATAAAGCCGCATATATGCGCCGTAGATCCAACAACATATGCGAGAGTTGGGAGGAAACAGACTGTGACTCGCAGCTCGCTGCTCACACAACCCGTCGGCTCCGAAGAAAATTTCTGAATGAAACAGACGCATTTCCCTCCCATTATACCCATATCTCCAGGGGTGGAACATGCAAATTTTGTCTGCCAATTTCTCCTTATGCATCAGTTCTCAGATGCATAAGGCTCTCAAGAGAGACCCCTAGTGTCGCTTCTTCGACACAGCGTCGAAGTGAGCTTCAGATGGGGAACAAAACCTTTCACTGCCCAAAATATCCTAATATTTTATTTTGCATGGTTGAATGTTGTGAATGGTGGACAAATGCTGTAATTTATTTTAAGCAGCTCATCAATGCTTTGAAAATAGTCAATCAGTAATAAAAAGTTGTTGTTTATCTGTTTAGAGTTGCTGTCTGCTTAACAATAAAACTTTTTTCCCTGACTATTTAAAAAGTTACATAGTTAATTCATGAATATTCATCAAAAAGCTATAATGGACCAGTTCAAACTGACAACACTGTGCTGAACACAAGAGACTACAGAAGCCTACATGTGTAGATACATTACGCCTAAAAAGACTTCACCCCCTGTGAGGGTTTATATCCAATATTAATACTATATTTATGTTTTTTATTTTGATATGTTGATTTTAGTCAACTGTGGGTGACTTGACACAATGAAGTTCTTGATTTTAAGTTTTTAACCACGATGAAACCGGAATGCGTGCACCGTCTTGGCTGAACAAATGCCACACGCAATTTTACCAGTTTCAGGTCCCGTGTCATGTGAAACCGTCTAGTTTCTATTATATTTGACGCATACCCATCTTTATATTTTCGTTGTGCCAGCCACTTCGGTAGTCGATGTTATACAATAGTCTCTGTAGTAACATTCAAGCCTATTGGTTGACTGATGAGTGTGCCCGTGCATGTGCATATGTGTGCGTTTGTGTGTTTGCTTAAACACAGTGAAACAACTCTGGCTACGTCAACAACTTCAAGGGCTAATACAGCTGCATGCAGACAGAGATGTGTTCATTAATTTCTGTTTTGTTATTTATTTATTTATTTATTTAATTGCATCACAAATGTCATGGACTCGGCTGGACTCTGAAAAAAATCCAGATTCCCAAAGACTCGTGTCCAAGTCAAGTCCAAATTCGTTAAAATTGGACTCGTGACTCAGACTCGAGTCCGAGTCCAAACTCGAGTATCCCAACTCTACTAATTTCTCACATTTCAAGATTTAGATTTAATTTATATGCTCTGTTATGTTGCTTTAAATGCCTGAATTATTGATATAATATTTGAATATAATGGAGATAATCTTGCCCATCAGGCTATTGTAATATACATAAATGTGTAAGGACCTCTCTCAGCAGAAGGGGGAAACCTTGCCCACAGTAGAGTCACACAAAAAACACTGTGATTTGCATACTTCAACTCACATTGAATTCATATGACTGTCTGCTGAAAGACACACCTGTCAAAGCCCCAAATTCTTTACTGCTTTCATGGCAGGGTTGTTTTGACCCTGGCCTCTAATTCCAAATAATGGGCTGTTGTGCAAGGGAAGTTTCCACTTAAAGTAAGTCCATTTACAATACAAGTTAAGCTCAATAGACAGCATTTGTGGCATTATGTCGATTGTCACAATTAATTACAATGTGCACTGTTTCAAAAGTATAGCCTCACAATGTAAACATTATACATGTAAAAAAAATTTAGGGTGATACAATTGCTTACTAACCTTATCTGTGTAAAAAGTGTTTTACAATGATTATGTTAATGGTATCCTTGTGCTGATACTGTATTTACATGGTCATGACATGAGTTGAAAGATTGGATTGTATCTTTGCACAGACATGGTCGATAATAGATTCTACCACACTAATCTTATGTTAACTCTTCTAATGTACTTTCGAAACAGTGTGTATTTTTATATTGTTTCCAGTGCAATGCCTAGCCCAATAGACTTTCATAAAATTTCCTAGAATTAATCTCACATATAATTTGCCAATAAAATTGAGCATTTGGGTAAAATGAACCCATTCTAGATCTGTAAAAAAGGGCAGTTCCCACTATAGACATATACAAAACCACTAGTGGCTCTGGGACACAAGGGATTCTGTTGGTCCCAAGATAAATCATGCAGACACTTTAAGCCATTGCAAAGTGACAAATATCTCAGAAGGGCAAAACAGGAAGTGCACATATGATATTTCTTTGCAATGGTGCTCCAATGAAGTCATGAGTTGACCCGTTTCTGCTAGCCAGCTTATGTTTCAACATTTTAACTTGACACGTTTCACATTTATGTTGGTTCCATCAGTAATGTGCGTAGTACATTACTATATAAATCAGAGTTTATAGAAATATGTAAATCAGGACATATCGAGTAATTTAAGCTACATTACAACACCTGAAGTACATGGCATGAAAAGGGTTAAAAGTACCTATATTTCATTAAATAACAGACAGATTGTATGTTCAGAAAAGCATACTAAGATGCTACTTGTACATTTCTGCACTATGCAGGATGTTTTCTGTGTGCAGAAAATGTTCTATGACTGCCATATCGGCAGGGTTGGGAGTGTTACTTTTGAAATGTATTCCACTACAGATTACAGAATACATCCTGTAAAATGTAATTTGTAACGTATTCCGTTGGATTACTCAAGGTCAGTAATGTATTCTAAATACTTTGAATAAATACTTTGGATTATTCTACAGCACTGGTAGATTTCTTTCACTTATTTTGACTATAAAAAATTTGCCAGTACAGTAAGACAAAATACACATGTTAAAAATATATTCTCTGAAAAACCTAAATATCTTATGCAGTGTTGTTTCTAAAACAAGATCAATCAAATTAATCTTGTTTTAAGGATTTTTAGATATTTTTACAGGAAAAAAAAAAAAAAAATGATTATCAAGATTTTCATATCTTTTTCATGATTTTTCAAGATTTTTGCCCTAATATCACATATCTTACTAGAAAAAATAAATGATGATCCAACGTGAAATTTCTTAATAAAAAATATGATTCTGTCTGGTAACATGTTAAAATGGCGAGAAATAACATTTTAGCTTAGCGTAAAGCTGACAATATACACTAGATTTATTTCTATTTCTTCTGCTCCAATTCACAACTGTTCAAATGCACTTTGGATCACATCATTTATATGTATGAATGTTTTCCATCTGAAAGGACTAAATATAAATGAAACAAATGACAATAACATGCAAAGTAATCTCTTCAGTAATCAGAATACTTTTTGAACGTAACTGTATTCTAAATACCAATGATTTAAATTGTTACTGTAGTGGAATACAGTTAATTAAATTTTAGTATTTTAAATACGTAATCCCATTACATGTATTCTGTTACCCACCAATCCTGCATATTGGCCTGCGCAACATTAATAACAAAATACTGTACTTTTAAAGTAGCAAAAACCATCTTACATGTTTGCTACACTATAGCTAAAATAACTTGTCATTGAGTAGCAAGAACTTTACCTTTCCATTTGTGTGTGTGTGTGTGTGTGTTTGTGTGTGGCTTCCAGAAAAGCCTGCAATGAAATAAGGCCAATGTAAGGTGAGTTAGGGGCTCCTAAATGTGTTTCCCATATGATTCCCTTTGCATGCTCTTTGCTACTATAAATAATTCTTATTGGGTTTAAGTGGAATTAGTGCAGGTTTTCATCGTCAGCAGAGCCCTCACTTAAATATCCCTGCACAAGCAAGCAAACAAACTATAGAGATATCTGATTTATTGAATGGGTCATAGATGGCAAATGCTTCTACAGATGTCTTTTCATAATGACACAAGGTGAGAATCCCAACACACTGTCAAATAGCTCACAAAGAGCAACCAGCAGAGCACACACACATCAGGGGGAAACAAATAGAAATGATATGTACAGTAGCATTAAGTAAATGAAACCCATTTTTTTAATATTTTCATATTACCCCCAAATTCTCATTACCTTAATGTATCCGGGCACCCATTCTCAATGGTGATTATAAGGTATTTATACATCATAGAGGTTTTTGTGCTACAGTTACAGTATTTATTAAATAAAATACTGTAACAAAATGCTTTATAACAGTAATATATATATATATATATATATATATATATATATATATATATATATATAAATTGGTACAAATCACACATTTTGATGTATAAGAACTTTACAATAAACTGATAACATACATATTAAATATTAAATAATAACAATGGAAAAAATGGTGATTGTAAAGTACATCATAGCAGTATTTGTTGTATTAAAAATGACAGTAAAAATAACTAATTCAATAATTTTTAGAACATCAAATACTAATCTAATGTAAAAATACTTTACAATCGCTGTTTTTTTCTCATTTCTTTAATCAAATTGTAAAGTATTTATACATGATATTCATAATAGTATTTTTACAGTTTACAGTTATTTTTATAGTTATTGTCATTGAAAATAATGTCAAAACACTAAAATCTTCATAAGAATAGTCTTAAAAATAGGCTTAATTTCTCTTTAGTCACGACTTGTACTACAGTTATTGTTTTACTTTAATTCGTAGGTGGTGGCTAGAGCACAGGGCTGCTAATCAGAAGGTCGCTGGTTCGAACCCCACGGCCACCACCATTGTGCCCTTGAGCAAGGCACTTAACTCCAGGTTGCTCCGGGGGAATTGTCCCTGTAATAAGGCTCTGTAAGTCGCTTTGGATAAAAGCGTCTGCCAAATGCATAAATGTAAATGTAATTCAGAAAAGAATTGCCGAGTTACAGAAAAAAAAACAACCCCGAAAACAATTATTTAATACTATTACTAAATATTATTGTGATGTTAAAAATACTTTACAATCACCAGCTTTTCCAATTTCTTTATTTAAATAAAGTATTTATACATCTTAATAGTTTTTGTTGTTCTAAAATCATTGCATAACAGTTATTTCCCATCTGTCGCTCACTTCGACGTTGTGTCGTAGAAGCGACACTAGGGGTCTCTCTTGAGCACCTTTTGCATCTCTGATCTATGAGAAAAGGCCAATGAGAAATTGGCAGACAGAATTTGCATGTCCCGCCCCCAGACATATGGGTATAAAAGGAGGGAAATGCGTCTGTTTCATTCAGAAATTTTCTTCGGAGCGGAATGGTTGTGTATGCAGCGAGCTGCGAGTCACACACTGTTGCTCCCATTTCTGAGTGTGATTGCTGTTGGATCTACGGCGCATAACAATGGCTTTCTCTCTTCTCTGCACGGCAGTGCAGCTTTGCCGCTGGGCGATGACAGTGCAGTTAAAAGAGTTTATTTCACTAAAAGAGTTATTTCTTCTAAAAGTGCAAATACACAGATGCTGTTGAACGTCCTTCTCAGGACGCGTCTTTATAAAGATGCCCTTCCGCTCCTGTGTAGTTCCTGTATGCGGTAGAGTGCTCTCCGCTCCTGACGGCCACAGGCACTGTCTCGTGTGTCTGGACAGTGATCACACCGAGGCAGCGTTTGTGGATGGCTCATATTCTCACTGCAAGAACATGGCAACGTTGCGGTCGCGCCCCCCCCCCCCTTCTTCCCAGTAGTGCATGATGAGTTTGTGGAGGACACCCTTCTCCATCTGTCACAAGGCCTCTCGCTCATCCACTCTCACTACCTTCGACGGCAGAGCAGCCCACAGGTACACGGTGGTCCTCCAGGTGGACAGAGCGGTTGCGGTCCACCTGTGCCCCAAGAACGCCACCACCTGGTTGGGTCACCCTGTGCTCCCCTCCAAGGCCTGTAGGATGACGTCTTTACTGACCTCCAAAGCCTACAGTGCCACCGGACAGGCCGCTTCTGCCCTGCATGCCATGGCCCTCCTGCAAGTCCATCAGACCAAGGTACTTAAAGATCTGAGCTAAAAAACGGCAGGAATTTTTCGGAAATCGCAACTCTCTTACTTAAAGACGCGATAGAGCCTGTCCCTCCAACTGAGATAAAGAAGGGTTTCTACAGCCCTTACTTCATCCTACCCAAGAAAGGCGGCAGCTTATGACAGATCTTGTTCTTGCGAGTTTTCAACCAGGCCTTGCACAAATTCCCGTTCAATATGCTCACGCAAAGACACATCCTAACTTGTGTCTGGCATCTAGATTGGTTCGCAGTGGTAGACCTGAAGGACGCATACTTCATTGTCTCAATTTTGCTTCGACATCGACCCTTCCTACGGTTCGCGTTTGACGGCAAGGTGTACCAGTACAAGGTCCTCCCCTTCGGCATGTCCCTGTCCCCTCGTGTTTTTACGAAGGTCGCAGAGGCAGCCATTGCCCAGCTTCAGGAAGCAGGCATCCACATACTCAACTACCTCGATGACTGGCTCATCCTGGCCAACTCCCGAGAGTTACTATGCACCCACAGGGACCAGCTGCTCAGGCACCTCAGCCATTTAGGGGTTCAGGTCAACTGGGAAAAGAGCAAGCTCACCCCAGTTCAGAACATCTCTTCTCTCGGCATGGAGTTAGACTCAGTCTCGATGTCAGCGTGCCTCACCAAAGAGCACACGCAGTCAATGCTGAAATACCTTTCCTAGGTTCCTGGGGCATATGGCGTCCCCCGCGGTGGTCGCGCCGCTGGGGTTGATGCATATTAGACCTCTTCAGCACTGGGTCCAGACTCGTGTCCCTGGACGAGCATGGCACCCCGGCACGCACTGTGTGATCATCATCCCCGCCTGCCGCCAAACGTTCAAATCCTGGAGTCCCCTTGCAGCAGGTGTCCCGATGCGTCCAATTTGGGTTGGGGTGCCGTGTGCAACTAATTCAGGGCAAACACGTCTTGATCCGATCAGACAGCACCACCATGATAGCGTATATAATTGCCAAGGCGGCGTACACTCCCGCCACATGTCACAACTCGCCCGTCATCTCCTCCTTTGGAGCCAAGTCACTGCATGCCACTCACATCCTGGGCAACCTCAACGTGGTGGCGGACATGCTATCACGACAATGCTTGCCCAGCAGAGAGTGGAGGCTTCACCCCCAGTCGGTCCAGCTGATTTGGGAATGGTTCGTCAAGGCTCAGGTAGACCTGTTTGCCTCTCGAGAGACCTCCCTCTGCCCAATCTGGTATGCCCGAACGGAGACACGCTGGCACACAGCTGACCCACGGGGCTGCGCAAGTACGCATTTCCCCCAGTGAGCCTTCTTGCACAGGTGCTGTGCAAGGTCAGGGAGGACGAGGAACAAGTCACTCTAGTGGCCCCCTATTGGCCCATTTGGACTAGGTTCTCGGATCTCGTACTCCTTGCGACAACCCCACCCTGGCGAATTCCAGGGCACGCTCTGGCATCTGCACCCAGACCTCTGGAACCTCCACATCTGGCCCCTGGACGGGATGCGGAAGATCTAGCTGATCAACCACCTGCCGACGTAGACACGATCAACCAAGCCAGAGCCCCCTCTACCAGGCAATTTTACACCCTGAAGTGGCGCTTGTTCACGAATTGGTATTCTTCCCGGGCTGAAGACCCACAGAGGTGCGTAATTAGGTCAGTGCTCTCATTCCTGCAGGAGAGGTTGGAGGGTGAAGGTGTATGTTGCCGCTATCGCGCCCACCACGACACAGTAGACGGCAAGTCTTTGGGTAAGCATGACTTAATTATCAGGTTCCTAAGGGGCGCCTGGAGGCTAAATCCCTCCCGGCCAAGCCTGTTCCCCTCCTGGGATCTCTCAGTGGTCCTCTCGGGCCTTCAGAGACCCCCCTTTGAGCCGCTAGAATCAGTCGGACTCAGGGCCCTCTCCCTGAAGTTGGCCCTCCTGATTGCACTCGCCTCCATCAACATGGTCGGGGACCTGCAAGCATTCCCTGTCAGCGACACCTGCCTGGAGTTCGGTCCGGCAGACACTCATGTGATCCTAAGACCGTGACTGGTCTACGTGCCCAAGGTTCCTACCACTCCCTTCAGGGACCAGGTAGTGAACCTGCAAGCGCTGCCCCAGGAGGAGGCAGACCCAGCCCCTTCGTTGCTGTGCCCGGTACGTGCTTTGCGTATCTACTTGGACCGCACACAGAGCTTTAGACGTTCTGAGCAGCTCTTTGTCTGCTTTTGTCAGACAGCGGAAAGGGAACGCTGTCTCCAAACATAGGCTTTGCCACTGGGTAGTGGATGCCATTACATTGGCCTATCACACCCAGGCCGTGCCCCCCCTTTGCGGGTCTGAGCACACTTAACAAGAAGTGTTGCGTCCTCATGGGCACTGGCCAGGGGCACCTCCCTAGCAGACATATGCAGAGCAGCGGGTTGGGCAACACCCAATACTGTTGTGAGATTTTACAATCTCAGGGTTGAGTCGGTTTTGTCCTGTGTTCTCTCAGGTTCGAGCCGGTAGAACTCGGTAACACGCTGGCAAACTGACCGGGTGGATCGCTTGCACCTAGCGCCCTTTCCCTCTGCTGAGGTAAAATCATGTGCTCTTATCCCAAGAGAATTCAGCAGAGGAATTCGTCAACCAAATCCAATGCGGGTACTCAATCTACCCTGTACTGGAATAGGTGCTCCACAGGTCAGGCTCCTATGTGAACTTCCCCCCTGTGTGTATTTTCTGCGGTATGGTCCCCTTGCGAGCGGACCCGCGTCTCCCTTGGGCAGTTCCCACTGGCCCCTGGTCGCCGTGTCTGTAGCAACTTCTCCCTCCCAATGAGGTAGGATCTACCACCACGCCATTCTCCACATGTGAGCCCATGTGATGTATTTCACCACTCTTTACCTCCCCCAGTCTGGGCAGGTGTGGTCTCCGCAGGGTCTTTCCCCCCTGAAAGAATAGGAAAACTGGGAAAGATCGCCTTCCCCGATGCGTATGATAGCGTTAAGATGGCCCCAGCCACTTTAACTCTATGCGAGAAACATAGATAGAGAAAAGGCACGGCCTGCTCCCATGCTTGGCACGTTGCCTTGTTCCCCCCTGTCGGGGGTAAAGAACCAGAAGGCTTTGATGATTTTATGAGGCGTTGGGGGAGGGTACATGCAGCCTGACACAGCCGGTCGCTTTGGCACGTAAAATACCTGCCCGCTCCTGTGTCAGCAGTACACATACACGGCTTGGCGCATGGCATGATTTAAATTGGACTCCTAGTGTCGCTTCTTCAAAGTCCAAGTGAGTGACAGATGGGGAACGACTAGGTTACGGATGTGACCTCCGTTCCCTGATGGAGGGAACGAGACGTTGTGTCCTTCCGGCCACGTCGCAGAACCGATCCAGAACCGATCATTGATGGCTCCTCAGAAAAATCCTGAATGAAACAGACGCACTTCCCTCCCTTTATACCCGTATGTCCGGGGGCGGGACATGCAAATTCTGTCTGCCAATTTCTCATTGGCCTTTTCTCATAGATCAGAGATGCAAAAGGCACTCAAGAGAGACCCCTAGTGTCGCTTCTTCGACACAAAGTCTCGTTCCCTCCATCAGGGAACGGAGGTTACATCCGTAACCTAGACGTTTTTACTGGTTAATTGTCATGACAATAATGTCTCAATACAAAAAATCTTTATGGTCCAAAAATTGTTTTAATTTATCTTTAAACATTACTATACTTGTACTACAGGATGTGTTTTACTGTAAAAGAGAAAAAAATGCCATAATACAGTAAAATATATATTACTATTATTTTTTTTAGTACAGCAAATACTATTATGATATAACAATATTTTAAAACCACAATTTTCCAATTTATTCAAAATGTATTTTTTATATCATAATAGTATTTGTTGTCCTAAATATCTCTGTATTTTAGTTATTTTTTACTGCTTAATTGTCATGAAGATAATGACACAATGCAAAAAAAAAATAATCTTAATGCATCAAACAATACATTTTTCTCAAAGCAATATATATATATATATTCACATACAGTATAGTCTCCAAAGAACTGTTAAAACAATGGGTTCCTACAGTAACAAAATGTAAACTTTATTGCAGATTGACATCTCTATTTTTCAGATTTTACAGAAGATAAAAACATTGAATGGCACAATGAATGATATATGCATACTGCTGTGGACAACTTGTGGCACATGATTTATACAAAATGTAACTAGCAAAGATTACGCAGCAGGCAACATTTTACCGTATCATTGTCATCAAAGCGTAGCATTTTAATATAAAATACAGGGGGGGGCCTCCAAAAACACCACTTTATATAAGATCATCACAATTTTTTCTCTTACGGAAATACACTAATGAAAAGAGCATCAAAAACCACGAGATTAAGACACTAACGGTGTGCTGGGGCACAAGTAAGACATTTTCTCTCTTTTAGATTCAATATGTTTGACCTGAGAAACCTGCACTTACAGTAAACATTCTACAATCACAGTGAAGATTAAGAAGATATTCCTAGTATGCCACACGTATCAGGTAACGCTGATCAACTTGTCGTTGTCTCTCTCTGTACTGTAGTTTCATATGGTAGTGACTGAAATGAAGTCTTTAAGTGCGGGGACCCGTGATCCAAAGCTGGATCTTGTCAGGCACGATATATTCAAAGCTGAAGGAAAGTAGCAGCACCTATATTATAATTTAGCATTTCTGAAATGCATTATTGTAAAGAATTTATCTGTATTTTATTAAATGCCACATACATCAGACACTACTTTTTTTTCTTTTTTTGTTAAGATATGAGCACATGATATGCACATTATGTGCCATTAAAATCATCAATGTATTTAAATGCAGAGGTTAAAGTATACAGTAAGCTATTTCATCAAATTGGCTGAATGATCAAGTTTAGTCAGTTTTGATTTAAATATAAAACTCTACCCAATATAAAATCCCATGTTAAACGGTCACTACATTGAAAATCACTCATGATCTAGTAATATGCTAGTGGTTTAATCTTGTCAATTAGAAGACGCTAAACAAAATAAGTATTAAAATAACCATACCAAAAACTACCTTTTTGAAATAACAATATATCTAATATTGTGTGTTGCATTTAAACTAAGACTGTTCAGCTATGAAATGAGGAGAAATCATCTCCTATATTTTGATTGTCAGTGGCTTTTATCCTGGTACTATTGATTGATTTTGTTATTGTTTAATTAGTAGATAAAAGTAATTGTGCTATGTATGCTAAAAGCACTTCATTTCAATCTCCTCAATTATTAAGAGCTTGTAATCTCTCAGATTTTACAACAACAAACAAAACACCATGGCAATTTGAGGTACAGTTAAAACATTACACAGCTAAAGCAAAATATGCACAAATTTCAAGAAAAAACCCCGCTTGAGAAGAGTTGAGAGGAATAATAGTGAACTATTTTTCATCTTCATCCAACTTCAGCGAATCGTTTTTGCTTGTAGTCTTTCTTTGCAGAGACTTTTGATTATTGTTTGGTCTTTTTTGTAAAATTCCATTCGTTGTTTTTAAGCAAATAAAGGGTTTGATTTCTGGCTCCATTTCATGAGATGTGGACACAGTAAAACTTTAGGAGGCTGTCAGAATTTATCAAGTATAAACCACAGTTTTCTGAGGAAAAAAGAAAAAAAAAAAGCTTGTGAATTAACAAAACAAATAGCAGAGAAAAACTAAATGGATCTAAAAATCATGAGACAATATAAAACACTTTGATTTTTAAAGTGCAAATGTAAAGTTATCTTCTACCTACTCTCAAGACTCCTTGAGACACAGATAATGGTCTTTTTGGAAAGTGCAATTTGAGATCAGCACAAGTGAAAACTTAAAAAAAGTAAAAAAAAAAAGAAAAAAAAAGTAAGTAAGTAAGTGGTAAGTAAGCCTTAGGATCTCCGTCGTATGAAAACCGGCACGTCCCCAAGGCCGACCGGGTAACTTTCCAGAAACGTCCCTCCATCAAACACTTGAGCATTGTTAGTGTCCTGCCACTGAAAGTCACACTCTGGCAGGTAAATGTCTCTTTGTATAACTCCCTTTTCAGTCACTGGTGCTACAAGGACCTACAAGGAAGAAAAATAAAATGGGTATACAATGATGCAGATCCTCACAAAATCCTAGCAGGTGTTTAACTTAGTGCTGGGATTGGGACTTCAAAACATTAATATCAATCAATTATTTCCTTCTAACAGGAATGGGCGAATTGATCCTTGAGTACCGGCACATTCAAAACCGATCTTTTATTAAGAGGATCGATTATCACATAAATACAATTTATCAAATCATATTTTTTTACACTTGTGATTTTATCAACCTAGTCTCATTAAATGAACGCTACTATAACGTTGCTGCAGCTTCCTGGTGAAATTACCACTAGAGGCGCTACAACTGTGCATTTTATTCTTTTTCAGACAAATCACAACTGCAACAGCTAATAATGACTTTATTAACACTTATTCTTCACTCTATTATTACTAACACCTGTTTTTTTTCATACAACAGTTAGTTCCAGTCCTCAAATCTGATTCAGCAAGACACGGTCCATGAGTACTGATGACTCAGAACGGCACTCGGACGCTTTTTGTCTGTTTGTATCACTCCGCTTGTGTTCGTGCTGTTCTAAACTAAAGTGTTTAGAGTGCAGATGTGTCAAAGAGCTAGGATGTGTCTTTTTATGTTTTTGTGTGACATTACAGATTTTAGCCAGCAGGTGGTGACCAAAGAAAATTTTTTATGAGCCATTTAAGTTTGACGTGCATTGAATCAGCGTCAAACTTAAATGGCTCATAAAAAATTTTCTTTGGTCACCACCTGCTGGCTAAAATCTGTAATGTCACACAAAAACATAAAAAGACACATCCTAGCTCTTTGACACATCTGCACTCTAAACACTTTAGTAATGCACGTCAGTCAGCGTGCATTTTTTCTAAAGTCATCTGCATTTTCTCTCTCTACATGATCACTCGGATTACTACTACAACATTACAGCTGGAAAAAACAGTTAAACTAATAGCTTCAGCACATAATAGGCTTTCCACAAAACAGAGACGCAACAGACGCAATAATCAAAAACATACTCAAGGCAGTTATATACCTGACAGCAGAGTTTACACTTGGTAAGGAGATGAAAATCTTCAACATGGCATAGGACTCTTGCACCCTGGTACCGCTAAATACTCGGGGGGACCCCACTCGGACGGCTATTTTTACACAGAGAAACTAGGATGTCTTTGACCAGAATTCCATTATCTTTAGCAAGCTGACTAACACTACACTACTGCTTGGGAGTCCCGAAAGGGACTTTTTTTTTTACTTGTTCTTTAAACTGTACAATAAAAGCATTGTCAACCTCGCAAACGTGCCGTGTTGCCCTAAATGAGCATGGCAGTGATTCGGCCGCATGTAATCAGGTATCATACAGCACTCTTGCTTGTGTAATATTACATTAATATCAAAACACTTTAACACTCTAACGCACCCACTTACATTTACACACTTGTTCTAATGTGATTAATTTCCACGGTGGCTCACCGGATAGAATGTTGGACTTTGAACTCAAAGACTGAGCCTTGAGCCCAGCCAAGGACGCTTGAAACGAAATTGAGATGAAAGCGAAAGTACCATAGAAATGAGAGGAAATGATGTGGATGCTTCAGTAAATGTGCTTTTCATGTCACATTTGCTTTTACAGCACTATCGGTTAGGTTTAGGTATTGGTTAATGATAAGCATGTTAGTTCCCTGTCTGTCGCTCACTTCGACGTTGTGTCGAAGAAGCGCCACTAGGGCTCTCTCGAGCGCCGAATATGCCTCTGATCTATGAAAAAATGCCAATGAGAAGTTGGCAGACAGTATTTGCATACCTGCCCCCGGACATACGGGTATAAAGGCGGGGAAATACGTCTGTTTCATTCAGAAATTTTCTTCGGAGCCGATGGTCCTGTATGCAGTCAGCTGTGAGTCACACACCTGTGCCTTTGTTCCTCTGACACTCTGCCTACTGTTGGATCTACGGCGCACTTCAGTGGCTTTTCTCCTTCTCTGCACGGCAGTGCAGCTTGCCCATGGGCGCTACGACAGTGCAGAAAGCTAAAACAGTTATTAAAAGAGTGATTTTCTCTATAAAAGAGTATTTTCCTCTAAAAGAGCATTTACACAGCGCCGTTGAACGTCCTTTTCAGGACGTGTCTTTCTAAAGATGCCATTCCACCCCTGTGTAGTTCCTGGATGCGGTACAGTGCTCTCCACTTCAGACAGCCACAGGCGTTGTCTCATCTGTCTGGACAGCGATCAAACCGAGGCAGCGTTTGAGGATGGTTCATGTTCTTACTGCGAGAGCATGAACATGGCAACGTTGCGGTTGCGGCTCGCTTTCAATAGAAAGCTCGCCACTCCAGCCGCCCCCGCATTGCTCCTTCTTCCCACAGGATTGAGGACGATGCGGCTGGCGATGGAGGCGATCTGGGGACAGCAGTGGGTGCAGCTCCGCAGGGTATGCCCCCTCGGACCACCCGCCCCCAGCACGCTCGTTGACTCCCGTCTGCCGCCATGGGCCATGCCCCGTCTGCTCGCCGAGGGCGTCCTCCTGCGGCTAAGAAACACCCTGCTCCGCCTCACCCCGGGCCCAGCTCTCAGTCCCAGCATCGAGCACACCACAGGAAGCAGACGCCCCCTGTCTCACGGACCCCCTCAAGGACCCGGAAGGCTCCCAGGCGCTCCTGAGACGCTCGACCCAGAGGCCAAGACGTTAGCTCCGGAGCTGGTAAGCAGACCACTCCGTCCCCCGGTGGATGGCCGGGAGGAGAATCTTTTGTTGAATTTGCCGCCCCCCTATACGGGGCTGCGGTACCCACATTCTCAATAACAGAGCTATTTCTTTTGTCGCTGGGTCACCTGGCCCGCAAATGCCATTCTCACGGCCATCCCCCGCCTTCAGCCCCACGACTGTTCCCCGGCCGGCCAGTTCTGACGAGTCTAGAGGATGCCTACACCGGACCTCCTCCTCAGTCACTAACCCACCCCCTGCCGGGTGTGTGGAGCAAGGTAAGTGCTTTGAGTCTTTTCTCAGCACTTCTCAGCTGGCATTCGCATACTCAATTACCTCAATGACTGGCCCATTTTGGCCCACTCCCGAGTGTTACTATGCGCTCACAGAGACTAGGCGCTCAAGTTCAGAGCATCTCTCTCCTCGCCTCATCAACGAGTGTTTACAGTCAGTGCTAAAATCCCTCCCTGTCTTCAGACTGGGCATTGCGGTCCCTTTAAAACCATTTCAGAAGCTCCTGGGGCATATGACATCCTCTGCGGCAGCAGCGCCGCTGGGGTTGATGCATATGAGACCACCTCAGCACTGACCCCAGACTCGAGTCACGAGACGAGCATGGCGCCCCGGCACACACTGTGTGACCATCACCCCCGCCTGGCGCTAAACGTCAAAACCCTGGACAGACCTCGGTCTTCTGCGGACAAGAGTCCCCTTGCAGCAGGTGTCCCGACGTGTCCTGGCCACGACCGACGCCTCCAAATTGGGTTTTGGTGCCGTGTGCAACGGGCACACAGCCGCGGGTTGTTGGAAAGGGGCCCCGCTGCACTGGCACATCAATGGCCTAGAGTTGCTGAATGTTTTCTCTGCCCTGTGGAAGTTTCTCCCGTTAGTTCGAGACAAACATGTCCTAGTCAGGTCAGACAGCACCACCGCGGTAGCGTACATAAATCGCCAAGGCAGCGTACGCTCCCGCCACATGTCACTACTCGCAGGTGTGGTCTCTGCAGGGTCTTTTCCCACTGAAAGAATAGGAAACTGGGTAAGACCCCCTTCCCTCGATGCGTGTAAGAGCCCCAGCCATTCTTGCTCTATGTGGAGAAACATAGAGAGAAAAGAGGCCCAGCCAGGCCTGGCCTGTTCCCAGGTTGGCAAGCGTTGCCTTGTTCCCCTGTCCAGAAGGATTCGACAGTTTTTTGGGGGCATTGGGGAAGGGTATGTGCAGTCTGACAAAGCTGGTCGACTTTGCACATAAAATACCTGCCCGCTCCTGTGTCAGCAGTACACGTACACGGCTCAGCGCATGGTGTGATTTAAATTGGACCCCTAGTGTCGCTTCTTCAACACAACATCGAAGTGAGTGACAGACGGGGAACGTCTAGGTTACGTATGTAACATATGTAACCTCCGTTCCCTGATGGAGGGAACGAGATGTGTCCTCCCGGCCATGTCTCTAAGCCGAGCCACTGTTGTGGCCGGACCATTTCCGGCTCCTCAGAAAAATCCTGAATGAAACAGACGTATTTCCCCGCCTTTATACCCGTATGCCTGGGGGCGTGGTATGCAAATACTGTCTGCCAACTTCTCATTGGCCTTTTTTCATAGATCAGAGGCAGATTTGGCACTCAAGAGAGACCCCTAGTGTCGCTTCTTCAACACAACATCTCATTCCCTCCATCAGGGAACAGAGGTTACATACGTAACCTAGACGTTTTGTTCGTCTCTCATTTATATTTTAGGACAGTATCGGTTAGTTTTAGTTCAGGGAGGTAGGTTTTACTCATTAAATTATCCAACATTCACCTTAAAAAACTATTCTAATTACAACATTACTTCACTTGCTTTGCATTCAAATATAATGCTAAATTAATAATTATACATTTTATGCTAAGAAATTGCTAAAAAAATAATAATAATAATAATAATTTAAATGGAGGTATCAGTATTGGTATCAATATCAGTGATATTGGCCTTTACAGTATTTGTTATCATATCGAAATGAAAATAAGTGTTATTTCCCAATCCCTACCATCTTATTTTATGGGTAGCTATTGTTAGTGTTAGGACGTTGATCCAGGAACATGTCAGACTTGGTGAAATCAAAATCACTGTGCACTTTAGTGTGTAAGTTAATCTCGGTTAACTCCATTGGAGCTGCCCTGTAAGCTACTTTTAAATTAGTAAAAAATATGTGCATGTCTTACCTCCCTTGGAGCAGCTTACCTCATCCCCAATAAGGAACTCGTCATCAATGGTGAATGTGACAGGGTTATCCGGGCTGAGCCACCACAGTGGTCTGTAGATGGGGTTTCCATTAGCTTGCCATTCTTTTGCATATTTCAATATCAGAGGAACCACGAAGTCGTGGTGCTTGGCTATGTAGAATCTGGTGATGTTTAGGACCTAGGTGAAAGGTAAAGCTATTAACATAAATAATATCCACTGGCCCAAAGAAGTATTTGGAAACTTTAGTCACACTTAAAAAAAAATATATATATATAATTTTTTTTGTTATTGTCTGACACTGTTCTCATCTAGTTTTGCTGTGGTTCATTTATAACATTCCTTGAGAGGACACATCCTCGAGTTAACATCCTTACCAGCCTCTGGTGACAGAAACAAAGCAAAACAATGTTTATAAAAAATTTATTCTCAAGATGAAAATTGGAGGAAAAAAGTTACATGAGATGAAATTTTAATGACTGCCTGAGTTCGGCTTAATTTTAAATGGAGAAAACAGACTTGTGGCTTCCATTCCCATTTTCCTCCTATTTAGACTCAAAATAGTCATTGATTTTTACAGTCTATAAATGGGTGTTGGATAATCACACAAACTCACACACGTACTGACCTGACTCATGAGCCAATAACTCAAAATAATGGCAAGTAAAGCCTTTCTGTAGCATCCACTAATACTAGTTTTAATACCAATTTCTGATTGATCTAAAGTCAACTAAATTTTAACATTTAACATGCCCATGCAAAACTCACCACCACATTGTTGAAGGCCTTACAACTTTCTGAGTATTTGCTAATCAATTGCAAAGGTGTTCTGATTGATTGCTAGGATGTTGCTAGGGTGTTCCGGTTGGTTACTAGTATGTTGCTAAGAAGTTTTGGAGTGAGCCCAGTGAACATGTTTATGATGTTCTGAACCCTACTGTAGATACAATGTGATATGTGTGTGTGTCCCCTTTACAATGTAAGTCTTTGGGATTCTTTCATCTGTTTTATCATCCTTTTGACAACAACTGTTGATTGCTTACAGTAATTGCACATCTCTCCTAAATAAGCTTCAAAAACTCATGTCCATGCTACAAACAATGTGGGACAAGCAGGGTTGGAGAGAAACAGAATACATGTAATGGGATTGTGTATTTAAAATACAAAATACAAGTAACTGTATTCCACTACAGTTACAATTTAAATCATTGGTATTTAGAATACAGTTACATTCAAAAAGTACTTTGATTACTGAAGAGATTACTTTGCATGTTATTGTCATTTGTTTAATTTAATATTTAGTCCTTTCAGATGGAAAACAGTTATACATATAAATGATGTGATCCAAAGTGCATTTGAACAGCAGTGAAACACTTTCTTATGATGTGTTACATTCATACGAGCAGACAGAGAAGTACATTTGAAGTAAGTTTGAAGCAGAAGAAATAGAAATAAACCTTGTGTATATTGTCAGCTTTACGCTAAGCTAAAATACTATTTCTAGCCATTTTACATGCACATGTTACCAGACACGATCATATTTTTTTATCAAGAAAATTCATGTTGGATCATAATTAATTTTTTCTAGTAAGACCTTTGATATTAGGGCAAAAAATCTTCTAATCATTTTTGTATTGTTTTTCCTTTAAAAATATCTAAAAATCCTTAAAACAACATCAATTTGATTGATCTTGCTTTAGAAACAACACTGCATAAGATATTTATGTTTTTCAGTGAATGTATTTTTAACATGTGTATTTTGTCTTACTGTACTGGCAGAGTTTTTATAGTCAAAACAAGAGAAAAAAATCTTCCAGTGCAGAAGAAGTAATCCAAAGTATTTAGAATACATTACTGACCTTGTGTAATCTAACGGAATACGTTACAAATGACATTTTACAGCATTTATTCTGTAATCTGTAGTGGATTACTTTTCAAAAGTCACCTGCTAACCCTGGGGATAAGTTACGTGCCAAAGTTTTGGCCGGTACATGTAATAATAATTATGAGCAATAATAATAGTGATGTTTGGCTGAGCAAGCACCACTAATTACAACTGAAACCCTCTAGAAATAATTTTTTCCTCCATTACAATTGGTCATTGTCATTTTTTGTGCAATGGCTCTCATTGTAGTTGAGATTGAGTGTCATAAATTTGAAAGAGACACTAATGCAGACCAGATGGACCCTTAACCACAGGTGATGCTGGGGAAAGGCCTAGAAATTACTCTCTGAATTGCAAGAAAAACAGCCACCTGGAGGATCCTCTGTGCCAGTCCCAAACTCAAACTGGGCTCCAAGAGCTCAAATATATCAATGCATGAAACAAGATATTCTGGGATGAATTTAGCTAGTAATATGAGGAGGACATTCTCATGATGCCCCATGGTGTGAATGAATATTATGTACCAAGTGTTATGTTAGAAGTGAAAAAGAAGACCCTCATGTTGTTCCAAACCTGTATGACTTGTTTTCCTCTTTTGAACACATAAGGAGAAATTTTAAATAATGTACTGGTCCCTCTAGTTCATGCACTTACAATAAATGGGTACTGGAGCTTTCAGGCATTAAAAAGGCCACAAAAGAACCATGTATCATAAAACTTGTGCGGTGGGAACCTGCAATTCCTAATGCCTAATAAAATACTTAAAACTAGTTTTGTTGGTGTAAACTAGTGTTCAGCTTAATTAATTTATCCAATAATATTTTTGACTTCTTGACAGTTAATTTAGGTGTTACAACATGAAACACCATATGACGCTTTGGGTGAGA